>OX411552.1:655000-725000 GCA_948146395.1 Fragum whitleyi | reverse complement strand
ATGGTCGCTTTAAAATGCATTATTTTATGATATTTAAGACAGGTAAAAGCATATATAGATTGTCGATAATTTGTACTGAAGCCCATGATGGTCGAATCCATAAGAATCGTCTTGTTGAGATGAATCCAACAGGTCCCAACAGCATTGGATTCAATGATAATCAACTGTTCGTTTAACCCTTTTCTGTTTTACGAAATTTTGGACCTGTCCAAATTCAAACGTTTTGCAGACGAAAATTAATAGTGGATTTAATTTGAAAAATAACCATTCAGTAGGGTAGAAAATAGTGTGGAAAAAGAAGAAATTGCTTGTCAGGAGCAATTTCTTCTTTTTTCACAATGTTTTCTCAATCATAAAATCATAGGCACGTAAAAAGCAGGTATTAACCCTTTCCTGTTTTACAAAATTTTGGACCTGTCCAAATTCAAAGGTTTTGCAGACAAAAATTTTAAGTGGATTTAATTTGAAAAATAACCATTCACTAGGGTAGAAAATAGTGTGGAAAAAGAAGAAATTGCTTGTCAGGAGCAATTTCTTCTTTTTTCACAATGTTTTCTTAATCATAAAATCACAGGCACGTAAAAAGCAGGGATTAAACAGCAAAGGGTTAAACAGCAAAGGGTTAAGAATGTCAACTTTAGTTTCAAAGATATTGCATACGGTAAAGAGACGTTTTATAATTATCGCTTAATAAAAGTGTTCGCTTAATAGAAATGGTCGCTCGACCAATATCTTATAGTATTTTCCGTCTCAATCATGCACTTTGACTTAGCCGTGTTGCCAGAAGTTACAGAAATGAATTAACAAAAATATTATCTGAAGACCTTCGTTCGTTTGATAGAACGATTCATCATTTACAGAGGGACATTAAAACTGAAATCGACGTGTTAAGTATGAAGTTAATGGTAAACAATATGTTTAATGGTACTCAGAATGATTAGCTTATATCACCTGAAAGCAAGTAGCTATCAGAGAATCAAGCCACTGTCAGGCGATCTCTACCATCAATCCAATACACAGTGGCGGATTCAAGATTTCTGTAATAGGGGGTTCGAACATACAAATTCAGACATAGACTACAAATAAGTAGTTATGACTGTTAAAACTTTGATAACAGACCACAGAACCCTCTGAAAATCAACTTCAGAAAAGAATTGAAGACTGTTATTTATTTCAATAAAAAAACAAGTTTTCAATTCTTTTCTAAAGTTAATTTTCATTCATTCATTCATTCATTCATTCATTCATTCATTCATTCAATCAATCAATCAATCAATCAACCAATCAATCAATATTTTACGTCTTTGAAAATACGAAATCACATGCACGGTGACAGTACGATTACGTATGTACGAACCATACTGCTATAGTTTGAAATTCTATTCAGAGTACAAGTAGTATTTTTGACGAAGTAAAGGACCAGATTATTTAACATATTGTAGAGCAATTGATATACAGAATTTACAGACTTAGCAGCAATCGAAGGATCCATCAAAAGAATGGCGGGCATTGAATGGGCCCTGTGATCAGGATGACCAAAGGGTGCAAATTGTCTGCAAATTATATCCTGCATTGCACGCAAATGCCCATGCACAGTGGGATATATGATTTGCAAACAGTTTGCTTCCTTTGTCGTCATAAACGCAGGGCGGTTTTAGTCTGCATGCGGACCCCTCGACTGTCAAAGGGAACACGGTGTTTGATATTTGTACAATCGTTATTATATGGATAGGTTTTCACCTTGTAACACGACAAATGTCATATATGGCACATTTTACAATAGCAACATCAAACGTTGCTAGGTGTCAAAATGTCGTGTTTTACCTGACGACCTGTCGACGAAACATTTGTATTTTTTGTATCTTTGATCAAATGAAAACATAGATTGTATTTACCATTTTCTTTGGCCATAATGTTACATTCGTCGTTAAGGTTTATGTAAAGTGTTTGAGACCCAATTTTAAGGGCGCTTCAATAGCCAAGAAAAAGCAGTATGTCCAGGTATATTGTATACCAAAATGAAGCTACTTTTGAGCACAAACAGTTGAGCAACATAATACCGCCATAGCTATAGCGGTAAAGCCAAAACATTATGGAAAAGGGTCATTTTGTACAGAACAAGCAACTACGTGACAGATGGATAAAATTGGCTAAAATTTCAACAAAGTTCAGTCTTAAGTACCCCCAGGTACTACTACAACCTTAGATATAAAACTCGGTCTCAAAACGCTCTTTTGAAACAATCAATTTCCATTTATTTTGTCAACATACTTATCAAACCGGTTTGGTCTGTTTTCAAAATAGATGTTAGGTATGGTGCAACAGTACACCATAACATTGTGAAATATTTTCTGCGATTTATTTCAAATTATAGTTTTTGAATTTAATGATCTATAATAAATTACTATATAATTATCATTCAGTGAAATAGAACTTGATATATTGCTAAACAACCTTACAGGTATATAAATCATTAATGCCCATTTATGTTGTTATAACACACCATACCTTACAAATTTCTACACGTTTTCAAAATTAGAATGACATATATGGCATATGTGTTTATAGAATAAGTCAAAATAATTTGCTTGCATAACTACGTTTTGGGTTCGAGTTATATACCAACATTTGTAGTAGTACCTGGGTATAACTTAATTCTGTACTTTGTTAAAATATGAGGCAATTTTATCCACCATTCTTGCAGTTGCTTGTTCTGCAAAAATGACCCTTTTCCACAATGTTTTGGCTATACCGCTATAGCAATGGTAGTCTTCTGTTGCTTAACTGCTTATGCTCATAAATAGCTTCATTTTGATATATGATATACTTGGACATACTGCTTTTTCTTGGCAAATGAAGTGTTTTAAAATTTGGCCTCAAACACTTTACATGAACCTTAATTGTTCAAATGTTACCCCTGAAACGACTGACTTTTGAGAAGAACCATTCTATTGACCCTCTGCCAGCCAAACCTTCTTTTTCACTCAAATGGCTATCGATTTTGGTTCTTTCATTGGACCACACATTCGGCGCGAGTAATGGTGAATTTTTTCCGGAAGCATATCCGAGAGGGATTAATCTAAATTGTAAGAAATTGTTTCCCAATCGATGTAAAATAAATAGGTTTAAGCCAAACTCAAATGGCGGGTCGGTAGCCGCATCAATTTCAAAGGAAGATAATAGTAAAACTTTTAGAAAGAGCGTTTTTTTTAGATACCGAACATTTTGTATATTATCGGAGACAATACGCTAGGGTGGGAATGGGAGGCAACCCATTCACTGATTGAGGAAAAAATGTCAGAGACAACATCCAAGGATATGGGACACTTTTTTCAAGGGTTGATATGTGAAGGAAATGTCGGATACATCACACGGCCAAGCCCTGCGTGCAGGATGCAAAACGGTGCAAACTGTTCGCAAAATATACTCCACTTTGCACGCAAGTGCGCGTGCAAAACGGAATATAATTTGCAAAGACTTGCAGTTCAGGATGTCATTTCGAGGTTTGGTTGGCAAAATCTTTGTTTAACTAATATTTTACAGGCCAAAAAGACTTTTCTCAACTGAAATAGTTCCTTTGTGTTCGTTTGTTTATGATCTACATGTGCATAAAGCTTTAATCCTTTTCTTGTCTGTAAGGAAATATCTCTATTCTCAAAATGACACTCTTAGAAAGAAGAAAAAAATGAGAGATATCTTATAATCCTACAAAAGGACATTGCCTGCTATGGAAAAGAAATTCTTCTTTTCTTCCTGAGAATGCTTATTATCCATCATGACAGACCATTAAAGCATATCCCATTTTCGAGCTTATTAGTACCCTCAGTGTCTAATCAGCGTCGTCTGATTTATTTGACATACTTTACAGCTTTATGACGAAACAAGAGAAATGCGCCATGTCCTCTGAGAGGATATTTACTGGTTCCCGGAAATGGACGTCAACAGCGTTAGGATAACACGGATCAAGCTCTCCGGTCACCCCAGACGCTCTTGATGTTATCATAAATAAGATATAAGCTAGAAATTAAGATATATGTGTCAGCTTGTGTTTCGTTTTGTTTCGTGTCGATTAATCAAATGAAATGTGTTGATCATTTAGACGAAGTAAGAAATCTATGATGAAAGTTTCCAAAATTTAGACATCTGAGATACTTTAACCAACGACTTTTTTAAGTAGCAATACAGATACAATCTGAGAATAAAGCGAAATCAAAGGACTGGAATTTCTAAAATGCGATTTTGTCTAGATACTTATGTGTGTATCCCCATTAGGTATAGCTGACATCGGCATGCAACGTTTGCCATTTAAAACTCTGGTGATTTTTGTTAAATAAATAAGGCCCTTTTATTTGATAACCATTATCCTGCTAAATCTAACATTCACGTTTCTGCCATTTACAAAATATTTGATCACGAACATTTAACCTTCCCAAACTTATAGTCTACGCCGGTATGTGAATAAATGAGTT
This sequence comes from Fragum whitleyi, assembly GCA_948146395.1. NCBI lineage: Eukaryota > Metazoa > Mollusca > Bivalvia > Cardiida > Cardiidae > Fragum > Fragum whitleyi. The sequence continues at coordinate 720,531 of OX411552.1, read as the reverse complement.
CCTTGTGAATTCAATGCATGCTTAACGAGTGTGCTATCAGTATGACGCTGCTGTCCCGTAGGGCGTTATGTTAAAGCCATGTGCTTTGGCAATTGCACTTTATACTCCAATATATGTAGTGACAAATACACTCGGTCCTTATAGTTGCAATCCTTTTTAACTAAGAAACAATTAAAATATCCTGCCAAGTAATTAAAAGGTTCAAGACTTATTTCTTTACGCAATACACGAGATCTATTTATAGATCACATATTTAACGTGTAATGTTGTCTCGCTTTCGAAGTTTCCTGACATAAAACTTTATAAATAGAACACAAATAGACGACATATTTGACAATTCTAGAGGTATCCATGATCAGAAAATTATTTCTGCCTAGTATTGCTTCGTCTTGAACAAAATTGGCGAAATTGGATTATCTCTCTTTAATTTCACCCAAAACCCGCACAACACACTCATACAATTTCATTCAAAAATTATTCCAAAATCTATCAAAATCAATCATCAATCAATTACGATGATCTCGCACCGATTTTCCTTAAGGTTGTATTAACATTATATTTACAGTAAATTAAGTCAGAATTTATATTTCAATAAGTTGATACCGACTCCATGGCTGGACTATGACTGCTGGTCACCCAATTTAGCTCATCTTAACACAAACCCCCAAATGCCTAAAACCGGCCCTGCGTTCAGGATGACAAAACGGTGCAAACAGTTTTCCAAATTTACCCCGCTTTGCACTTGCACATGCGTGCAAAGCGGAGAGTAATATGAAAACAGTTTGCACCGTTTTGTTATTCTGAACGCAGGGCAGACTATTAATGCGCTGAACATTTCTTCATCGGTTATCAAAACCTTGTAACTTCAACTTGAATAAGCTGAAGTTACGAGAGTTTGGTTAACCAGCGATGGTTAACCATTACAAGTACATGGTCAGCTTTCCATAAAAGTGAGTAAATATATAACAAGAGCTATCAGAGGACAGCGAAGCTCGACTTTTTCTAGTGCTGGATAGTAACATCAAATCAATATCGACATTTGAAAATTATATTAAATGAAAGTCAAGAGAAAAGAATCTTTGTCTAGAGGCTGGTGTTATGGTCACAGAAGCATGTGCAAAGTTTCCAAACAATAGCTTGCGTAGAAATAGAATTATAGGCCTAACTGATAAACAACACTTACACGTAAAAACTTAACCAAGAATTTCTTAGTCAAAAAAATAGTTGAAATTCCACTTAATTTCATTTAGAGAATTAAATCTTTGTCTAAAGGTTGATATTTTGGTCACAGAAGCATGTGCAAAGTTTCCAAGTAATAGCTTTGGTAGAAATAGTAGAAATAGAGATAGAACTGAAATACAACAATTGCACGTACACACTTCTCCATGAACTTCGAAGTCTGTAAAAGGTTTAAATTCCATTAAATTCAATATCAGAATAATGCACCTTTGTCTAGATGCTTATTTTATGGTCACAGAACCATGTGCAAAGTTTTCATGCAATAGCTTAGGTTGTAAAAGAGATATAACTGATATGCAACATTTGCACCGAAAAACTTTACCGAGAATTTTTAAGTCCGAAAAGAGCATTATAATACTTGCACGTAAAAACTTAACCAAAGCATTTCACCGACGCCGACGCCCGGGTGACCGGAATAGACACTCTATTCTACGAATAGTCGAGCTAACAAGCCCTTTACGAATTATGATTTACCTTAACCCTTTACTGTTTAATACCTGCTTTTTACGTGCCTGTGATTTTATGATTGAGAAAACATTGTGAAAAAAGAAGAAATTGCTTCTGACAAGCAATTTCTTCTTTATCCACACTATTTTCTACCCTACTGAATGGTAATTTTTCAAATTAAATCCACTTTAAATTTTCGTCTGCAAAACCTTTGAATTTGGACAGGTCCAAAATTTTGTAAAACAGGAAAGGGTTAATCTTAAATGCAAAGACCCGTTACTTAGGCTCCGCCCTGTAAGAGCGAAACAGAATGGATTATATAGAGGATAATCGTTTGTTTCAGTGTAAGATCGATTTATATTTCATTGAGTGAACAACAAAAGCGATATTTTCGCGAGTGGCGGGGCCACGAGTGAAAATATAGCTTTTGTTTTTCATGAAATGAAATATAAATCGATCTTACTCGAAAAACAAACGATTATTCTATTTCTTTATTGCAAAAATGAGACAAAATGAGAACTTTCTAGGACATTTTTCGTAAAGCGCGTCATTTTGCGCGTGATTGCTATGCAACGTTTATTGCAACGCTTATTTCGCCCCGCATAGATTACGTCAGATAGGATGAAATGCACAAAAGCAGGGTATAAGTTTTTGATAACTTCCCTGCTTTAGCGGTGAGTTTATCAAGTGATAATCTACCATTATTTCTCGATAAACCACCGAAAAGCATTAAAGAAATACGGGATAAACCGTGTTTATAAAAAAAAAAACAATATCTTTTTGAAATGGTCCAAAAACTCCTAGAGCTCTGAATGAATCGAAATTGAAATTTATAGACATCCCACTCCAACTATTTTCAAAATCTTGCTGACAGTGACATTATGACAGATTTTGCTTCTAAGAATGGAATATTTTATGGGATCGCCTTTTTGTCCCCAATCGTGGCATTTTCTACGTGTGATTTATAGAAGTGACATGTAAATTCCGAGTTATAAGTCAGTTCCAGGAATTCATGCAGAATTATAGCATGCCTAGGATGAAATATGACTGATCAAATTTTACGACATGGGGGTCACGTGGTCGGTGACACAGGAAGTCATGAATAAGAAGCTCTTCTATTTTGGAGGAAAAAAGCCTGAAATCGTTATAACAATAATGGGGGTTTCGTGAAGGATGTTCGCTCGTCAAATAAAGCAATCGTTTACTCCTTTCACCCAATCAAGTTAGTTATAAGCGGAGTGATATTGGAATCTTTGAAATGGTAAATTACCAGGGGTCACGAGCCGTAACAAGAGAACAATACACTACAGCGAAGACAACCGACTAAAAGCCATCTCGTAAAATCTGATATAAAATAGTTCTTCGCATCAATTCTGATAAATTGGAGGGAGAAATGGACAGAAAATATCCGAAAATAAGCAATAAAAATTTCAGATATACCGCAATAAAGCTGGGGTTTCCGTTCATCCCTCCAACAGTTGGCCTTAATTATTGTCTTCTCGACTCTCCGCAGTAGATAAATTGTATATAAAATCATTGTGATGTCAAGCAAATGTCCCCAGAAATAAGGAATAAGAAGAATAAAAATAATGGAATAGGGGTATAAAATTAATATATGGTAGTAAACGAGAGAAGTATCAATGCCACGCAAATTGCGTTCTGAAAGAAATGAGACAATTTAGTTCCTCAGAAAAATGGGAATATTAGAAAATCAAGACTGCTTTGTAAAATAATGGCGACTCGGGGAAGAAAAATAGCCTTGTTTGTCAGACCCTTTACTTTATATTGACGTCTATATTCCTTGAATTCCTATTTCCACTCAGATCGAACATAATGGTTACATAATGAAGTATGTGTTCAAATGCACGGTCATGATATAAATATGCGTCCAAAACATCGTAACTACAACTTCAATAAGCTGTAGCCATGACGCTCTAATAACTGAGATTTCTATTCGAAACTATTTCTATGGATAGTATGAACCTTTTTATTTTACATTGATTTTAACACGTGTCCTCACAGCGTAGACTCTTTCCTCTCAATTCTGCTGCCTTGAGATCTTACCAGTACTAGCGACAAGTCTTTGATATTTTATGAACATAATTTCTCTTTAATTACACGAGTTTTACTGGGCGTATATCAAGAACCTTTGAAGACACGAAACCGAGCCTTTGAAGAGAGGACACTTGGTTTAATTCATAATATCACAAACTTTGTTTTTTGCTCCATCTTTTAAACTTTTCAGCAGACACAATTGTTTCATAATTAAATTTTCTCTTATATAATAACCTATTTTGCCAAAACTTTACTATGAAACAATTGCCTGTAGTCCACAACAACAAGTCGTTTCAAGACTTTACTGTTTTTATTGCTAGATACAATTACGGTCTATTTACATTTAAAATCGTGTCTTGGAAAACAAAATCCGAAAGACAAAGTTATTTGAATAAATTTGAATTTCTTCTCTAACGTTTACAAACTATTATACGAGAGAAATTTGGTGCACGTAAAACTTTATTCCAACTGTTTTACTTTCGCGGTGTTCTACAATTTCCCGTGGCTTATCATAACAAAATAGGTAAGTCTCATTTTGTCTTTTCAATTAGCAAATGCTGTCCAGAATTTATCTATAATTTCGTATTTATTTATCTTTTTTTTTTTTTTTCAAAGTCAGCAAGGTATTTGTCTCGCTTTGTTTACCAAGGTATGCATTCTTAGCATTTTCAAGACCATATATTCTATCACCATGAATTAAAAGCAGTAAGAGAATTGGCAAATTCCTGACTTTCAAACCATTCTAAGACGCCTGATTAACAGGATAGTCTTAGTTTTTATGAACCCTTATAGAAAATGTTAAATTTTCTGTTGAGCAACTAAAATCGTTTATATCTATCTGCACACATCCCGAGCTTCCTATGAGGGCGAACTTTGGTCTGAAAGAAAAATAACGTTGTACATGTATAATCGTGATTTAGCAACCCAAGCCTAGTCTCTTTGGCATGAATTGGACTGACAAGATGTAACTGTTTAAGTGAGTGTTCAAAGAGCAATTTTGTCTATACCTGTATAGACAAAATTGACCTTTGGACACTCACTTAGATTTGTGCATCTATAATAAAGAGGACTGAGGTGTAAAGGACGATATGTAGCTTTTATAAATAAAACGTGAAATATTTTTGAAAATGTGTAGAATTTTGTTTTAAAAAAACAAACTTGAAATCAATTAAAAGACGCAAAACAAAAGGAAAAATGAAAAACATACAAACAAACAAATATGAACAAGGAGTAATAGTTATTTCAAGTTATAACATCAAACACAGATGAAACCTTTTATCATAGTCAGCATGCAAATCCACACAGTTAGTTCCTGCGTTTCCAGAAGGTCCTTGTTCTCTTAAAGAGCCATGCGTACCAATGTCTTTCGTCATAGTATTCGGCATTCTTTCATGAAGGTTTGAATTTTAAACTTAATCAGAGCTGTGATAAGGTTTTTAGTTTCAAACCTCGATGAAATAACTGAATACTCGATTAATAAGTTTTGATTTAATATCGCGAGGAAAAAAAATAATAAAAAATAAATGAAATTTTCTCCATAACTAGACATGTTTATTACGGGACTGCTTTGTGTGCAGGCTAACATATAAGCTGCGTACTTAGTTTTTATTTCATTGAGGAATAAAACCAATTTTCAGCCAATCAAAATATACAAATCATGATAGACACAGTCAAAATTCAACTACTTATACCCCCTCCCTTAGTTTTCTTGCTTCTGTTTCTTTATTTTTTAATCAATACATTGACTAGTTCGTTCAAGGAAAGTTGTAGTCAACCTTTCCTAACTTTCACGATTCTGTCATTAATATACGGATTGTGATGTTGTTCTTCCTTATGCCCCAGAATCTTAAATTAAATAAATACTTCGAAAGAACGAAAAATTCCTTTATTTTGTCATTTAAGGAAAAATATCGTACAAACACATCAATGTAGCCGCAGTATGAATATATTTCTCGTGTAACGCATTTATGATTTATATCGATATTATATTATGTAAGTATACGAATGATTAACAGGGAAAATACTATAAATCAAATTTGCAAAAATAGGAATTACAAAATCAAAAAAACAATCGTAAATGATCATTTTATTGATAATTTTGGCGTTTAAACCCCAACACTCTTATTAAAACTGTATAATATTATTGGTCTTATAACAGTAAGTTGAAGTCAACGCTCATTTCACATAAGTGCATTAGAGTAGATATATTTATTATTATCTATATTGTTTTCATAACATTGCGTGAAGATAAAAACGTCGTTACCAAAGCTATATCTTTGGACAGTAAGCAGATTCCCATACTAAATAGATACATGGCCTATACCAATAACGTTGAATATTGAGTTTCCAATCTGATCACTCAGGCGATGTGTAATAATTTCATATTCATATTCATAACTGTGAGCTAGCGCTGCGATAGGCTGGATTTATTCTCCGATATGACAACGTGATCGCATGGTTGGGCGATATTAGGTTTATCATAACTGATAAATATGCATAACCAACTTATATGATTGGCGGACCGTTTAACGATCTGACATTTCAGTTTGTAACGCGTACGGCGATTGGTAAGAACGTTTTAACGTAGATACATTGATGTTTTTATTACTCCGTATATAATTTGTTTTGTGATTTCTTTGCAAAGTCGTCTTAAGTTTTGCGTTCAAGATGCAAAAACGTTCACAAACGTTTAAAAATCTATTAACATAGCTTCACATTCAGGATGTGAACACGTCTGCAAACGTTTAAAATTGGTACCCCAACGTAGGCTACAATATCCATAACGCCATGCAATCCCTGAGTGATTTCTCTGTAGCAGTTTTATAAAAGCGCAGTACAGGCACGGATCAGACTAGTTATCTGCACAGTCTGGTTAGAACCTTAACAATTCGGCCTTTAAGAAGTTGAATGGATATTCTTTGTCCACTTTGACGCTGTGCATGCTTCTGAATTACTGCCTTTCAGGTACAGTTAGAAACATCTTTTTCGAAATTGACAGGAATAATTTTCGAATGATTTTGGAATGAAGTTGAATGCGTGTGTGGAGCGCGTTTTAAGTGAAATTCAAGGGAGGTTATCAAATATCGCTATCTTTGTTCAGGAAGAACAAAATCAGCGATATATATTACCCCCCTTTAATAAAAGATGTATACAAGTTCTATGAATAGCTTTCTCTGTATCTGCACAGACTCATCACTGAATTTTGTCAGTGAAATCGTGAATTTTTCCAACCGGGTTTAATTTGAATGTAGTAAGTGTCCTCATCATTTTTGAATTTGATTGGTTGGAGTGTGAGTTTGGAATGAATTATTGGAGGTCTGAGTGAATGATTGTGAATGGCTTTGTCGGAATGATTGTCGATTTCATGATGTAATTAAAAAAACCTTGGTTTTGTAGGAAAAACATAGGCTAAGGTTTCCGGTTTTTTTTTGGTTTTTTTTGGTTTTTTTTTTTTTTTTGTTTTGTTTTTTGAGGGGTGGTGGCGGGAGTAGGATGGTAATGATGGCTCAGGCTGAAACTGTTATAACTGCTTATAAACATATAGGCAGTTACAACTGTTCAGTACTGAGTCATCATAATGTTGTCATTACTGTACTTTTTCTATGTAGGGAAAGGGGTAATATCGATGAATCAGCGTGAAACAGTTATAACTGCCTATAAACATATAGGCAGTTATACTGCCTATAAACATATAGGCAGTTATAACCGTTTTGCACTGAGTCACCATTAGGCTGTGATTTCTTCAAAAAGGCAGTTCTGGACAAAAATCATGACTAAAATGCAATCCTTTTAAATAGAATCATAGTCAATAGATATTTACCGAATTAATGACAAAATCTTGTGATCTAACATACGCCAAACATTCCTATGACATCCCTCGAGGTTTTCTAACAAAATACCAATTTTCATCGAAATTCTAATACATATTTATCACGCTGTTTTTCTGCACAAATAACGCCCTTGGTACCCGGTTTTTACCGAGCATTTTCGATAATTAGTTAAGGTAATTACGCGCTGCAAGAAAATCAAAATGTATCAAAATCCGGGTTGGATCTATGATACGTCATTTAAAAACGAGAATTTGTGAATGTTCACAATTTTTCTCAATCTCAACGCTTCACAAATGTGTTTTAGCCTGACAACTCGCACTTGCAGTTGTACTTATATCTCGAGGAAAGGGCCGTATGCTTAGTTGTAAGTACGAACTTGTGGCCAGACTCTGTTATTACTTTATATTAAGATGAAACAATTGCGCAACGTAAGAAAATAATATCCGGTTTTGCAAGTGTCTTTTATGCAAGCGGGTGATTTTTTCTAAACGTTTGCAAACATGTTTCATCCTAAAAGTAGAGTTTGGCTGTTAGCACAAGCAATGTCATTGACATGTTTTATTACTGACAAAGATAGATTAATTAACTACATATCCCTAAATTTTAAATTCATATTTTCAGGGATCTATTTAACGATGTTATAGGAGAATGACATATACAATCAAATCACTGTGACCTGTCACGCAAAAAAAAACATTTTGGTAATCTGTATAATAATTATTTGAAAAAAAAATCGCGTCGTAAAATTCTTATACGGGAAGGTGGAATGATCATTCCATATTCAGAGAATTCGCGAAGTGTTAGAACTTTTGACCCAAGAAAGGCTGCGCTGTACGCGCAGTCTGACTAGGTACGACACCTTACGACTACACGATGGTCCCTTTTCGCCAAACCGGTCTCATTTATCCTCTTCGGTGGTATGATTTCGACTGGCAAACTGATATATTCGTCTTTAACGACTGTTAATCCAAACTGGCATTACAAACAAGTGCACGTGCAAAGCTTGGTACAATTTGCATACAGTCTTTGCCATCCTACCTAGCGTTCAAAGTGACAAAACGGTGTGAACTGATTGAAAATTATACCCCGTTTTGCATGCATGTGCACGTGCAAAGCGGGATATAATTTGCAAACGGTAGCACCGTTTTGTCATCTAGAACGCAGGACACGATTTGTTAGTGGATAAGAGCATTTCCCATTCGATAATTTGGCAATTTTTCCTTCTCTAACTCCAGAAATTAAATTGCACTCGTGTTGTAAAGTAGAGATAACCTATCCTATATTACAGAAAGTATTGAACACTGATGTTGTATATTCAAACCATTAAGAGAGTTAATTTGCGAAGTTTCTTAGATTGTGTAAGTAAACACAGGATTTAAAAGCAATATATGGTTCTATAAACCCCTTTCCTTACGACTTCCTCATCACTAATGAGATAAAATCATTAGTTTTCCAACTTTATATCTCTCTCGTCACTTGTCATTACGCTTAAGTAGTTCGAATAAGTATTTCCAACGCGAAAATAACAATGGTGTCGAACTTTTTTGTGTACGACGAGCGATCTTTTCGATCACGTGGTTACGTCACGTGGTATTTTTACAGCAATGCGGGTTGGGAGAATTCAATTATCGCCTGTTCTTGCAGCATTCTTGCTCTATTACTAATTCTATTTTGCACCGTTAAATAAATTTGCCACAGTATTAACGCGAATCATAGAAAAAATATTTCCGAGAAATTGAACATTTTGCTAAAACTGATTAAGATGTGTTGAGAAATAACTCGGTCGTTGTGTTTTTTACCCTAGTTATATTATGGTTATATGTAAGGCAATACGGAACAATAAGAAAATTAGGGTATAATTGTGTTAAACACCGTGAAAAAATGTACAAGGCACTATCTTTTATTCTCTCGATGGTATAGGCCTACGGCCTAAATATATATTCGTAATTTATTCATAACCATGTAGTTAGACATGTGTTTGGCAATTTCTCATTTTTGGAAAGTCTTTGATTTCTTGGTCTGCAAATAAGCTTAAGAACTTTATTTGATGAAAATTTACATTTATCGCGATCTTAATTTGTCAACTTTTTTATCGATCGGTAACTGTCTATAAAATTTTAAGCACTACAATAGTCTTGCACTACCCCATTGATAATGTAACGTGGAAATATTTGATAATCTTCAGCAACAGCAACTCATCTAGTTAGTAAATACATGATACAGTTAGTTACATCTTGAAATTTACCTAAATCAAAACCATACTAAATCACTCACTCAGCGCTCCATTCATTCATTCCAAACGCTCACTCAAACAATTCAAAAACGCCAAAATCACTAAAATGATAAGATCGATAACTACATTCAAGATAAATATAGAAAGAGAAAAATGCGATTTCACTGACATTATTGAAATTATTAGAGTCTGATTGGTTCTTGAATGATTATGAAGTTAAGTTACCAGTGTATCTATTTGTCCAATTATCATTTAGTGCAAAAAATATATCTTCCTAGTTTTAAAAAGTTCATATCGCGATAATTCTCCATTTGTAATATGGAAAATAGATTCATGTAGAAGGAGAAATATTAATTGTAAGGTTTTCGCCGATAAGTCTATGTTGTCGTCAGAGTCGTCAGCATTTTACTGTTCACAATTTTTTCGGTCAAAAGAGAGTTCCGATGCCGGGAATCGAACCCGGGCCGCCTGGGTGAAAACCAGGAATCCTAACCACTAGACCACATCGGATTTACTTGTAAATAGTTGATTATTACACTTTTTTTGCGTTTATGCGGATGGCTTTTACCTGAGATATTTTACTGTACAGGTATTCTGCGTAATTAATGAACTGGCAGGGCGAAGCTTAACCGTGACGTAATTTGGCGAGTTTACTTTTCAATACTTTGAGTTCTTTCAAATTTTAGTCGGTAATCGTCGTTACCGCGTGCAAATAACTGTGTCCTAAAACCGAAAGGATTCACGTGCTTTGAGAGAGTGAACACATTTCATCGCTTGGTTACCAAGGCCTCGTAACTTCAGCTTGATTAAGCTGAAGTTACGAGGATTTGGTTACCAATTTACGATTTAAGGTCTCGAGTTATTTATGTCGACTCTCTTTAGAAGTAGTTTTTAATTGATAAAAGCTGATTTCCCTTAACCTTAAGTGCAAGGGCATTAATCGTGGATAATATCAAACTGAGTGTCTTACATTCTTTTTCTTCTTATAATAAAACATCCTTAAATTCCATATGGAAACGTTCGCGAAACGTTTGAGGAATACAAACCCACTATGCATTGGGCTTGATACAATTCGTAAACGTTCACGTGCGTTTAATGATTCCGTAAGCAGGGAAGAATTGTACTTTAAATCGCATACAAAAACAAAATCATACAATCAGATTCTAATTAATTTTAAAGTGATAAAATCAATAAATACATTCAAATCTAATGTAGCTAGAGAAAACTCGCGATTTCACTGACACAAAAGAAAGAAAGAGTCTGATTTGTCCTTGAAGAGAAAGGAAGCTATTTATAGAACTTGTATGCATAATTTATTAAAGAAAGGAAATAAAAATCGCTAATCTTGTTCATCCTGAACGAAATTTGCGATATTGGATTACCTTCCCTTTCATACTCGAAACCCACTCATCGTACTCATTCAATTTCATTCCAAAATCATACACCTTGTCAATTTCACAATGTTATTTACTGTACATGTATGTTATTATGAACAAATGTTTGACATGATCATAAACTGTTTAATCATGAATGATTATGAAGTTAAGATACCAGTGTATCTATTGGTCCAATTATCATTTAGTGCAAAAAATATATCTTCCTAGTTTTAAAAAGTTCATATCGCGATAATTCTCCATTTGTAATATGGAAAATAGATTCATGTAGAAGGAAAAAATATTACTTGTAGGGTTTTCGCCGATAAGTCTATGTTGTCGTCAGAGTCGTCAGCATTTTACTGTTCACATTTTTTTTTGGTCAAAAGAAAGTTCCGATGCCGGGAATCGAACCCGGGCCGCCTGGGTGAAAACCAGGAATCCTAACCACTAGACCACATCGGATATACATATCTGTACCTGATTATTACAGTTACCATTTATTATTGAAGATAACCATCTTCACGAGTCAAGGGGTATCGAATCGATAGCTTCTTCTCGTAAGATAAGTAAAACGTTCGTAACCCTTGGCTCGACGAGATGAAAGATAACACGGGCTATCATCTCCTGGACTTTTTTTCAACATTTTCAGGAACGCAGGACTGGTCGACCAGAGGTCAGCCTGGCATGATGTTTCTAAAATAAAGGTGTACGCGTTTAAATGAGTGATTTAATGTCGCTTTTGCTTATACATATATAGATAAAATTGCCCTTAAGCCACTCACATAAACTTGTGCATCTATGGTGTAAACATACTAGTTTGAGATACGCATTATTCTAAAACAATAATTTAAACGACCAATTATTTTTGTTGTACGTTTGAAAAGTTGTTGCCATTTAATATTATGTCAAATATGTCTTCACGAATAACAGTTCAATTTGGCGTATTTAGTGTCTTTAATCAACGGACAAAGTCAAGACCTTATTTTATGAATGTCACAATAGTCGCACTTTTGAGAGGACTTTCAAACTTTGGTCTGCGAAGTTCTCGTAAATTTCTCCAAAAATGACAAAATTAGATAACTTTTTTGTGTCAGATATCAAATTTTTGAAGAAGTATGTGGATGCTACTTCCATTTAATATTCTGCTAGTAGTATGTGAATGCTACGTCCATTTTAAGCTCTGTAATCTTACTCAAAGATTAGATGATATGAAAAAATCAACAGACATAAACTCAAATAGTGAAATAAGCCCAATTGAATGGTTTAGTTATTACAGAGATCTATTTTCTGATAATGATCAAAATCAACTAGAGAGTGACGATTTATTGTCTTTTGAGCAAAATAATTATGATGATAGGGACCTGAATTTACCAATAACGGATGAAGAAATTTTTCAGAGTATAAGATCAATAAAAAATAATCGATCACCTGGGCCTGACGGAATTCCTATTGAAATGTTCAAAAACACTTTACATCAAATTCTTCCATACCTCAAAAAATTATTTAACGAAATCTTTAATACCGGGCAATTTCCAAAACAGTGGTCGAAAAGTATAATTTCACCTATTCACAAAAAAGGATCATATAACGACCCGAATAACTATAGAGCTATCTCTCTTATAGATTCAATCTGCAAAATATTTGTTTCGATCATGAACAGACGTTTAACTACCTGGTGCGACGAAAATAATATTATCGAAGAATCGCAAGCAGGATTTCGAAAAGGCTACTCAACAACTGATAACATATTCGTTTTAATGACCTTAGTACAAAAATATCTTTCCAAACAAAACGGTCGGTTTTACTGTATTTTTATAGATTACGAAAAGGCTTTTGATAAAATAAGACATGTCGAGTTATGGAAATCTTTAGAGAGACTTAATATTAAAGGCAAATTTCTAAATATTTTGAAATCAATCTACAAGAACACTACATCGTGCGTTAAGACAAGTAATGGATTAACGGATAGCTTCAATTGTGAGATCGGAACCAGACAAGGATGTGTTGGAAGTCCGAAATTATTCAGTATTTTCATAAATGGCCTTATTAAATATCTTAAACATACATGCGGTAGAGGTATATTTGTTTCGGAAACCATAAGTGACCTTTATGCACTTATGTTCGCAGACGATGTATCTAGTTTTTCAGACACCGTTACCCGTCTTCAGAAACATATAGATAGTATAGCCTATTTTTCTGGGAAGATAGGAATGAAAATAAATTCAAATAAAACAAAAATAATTGTGTTTCGGAGGGGGGGAATAGTTAAAAGTACTGAAAAATGGTTTCTAAACGGACATCCTATAGAAGTAGTGTCATTCTATAAATATCTAGGAGTTTTCTTCACGCCTAAAATGAGCTGGTCAGTTACCATTAATAATCTCTCTCTTCAGGCCAAAAAAGCTTCTTCTTGTGTTTTAAGGTATAGGAATAAATTTGGCAATTTAGTACCTAATGATATTTTCAAAATATTTGACTCTATGGTTAAACCTATCTTGTGTTATAGTTCGAGTATTTGGGGTCATACTTACAACAAAAAGATCGAATCTGTCCACATTGAATTTTGTAAAAGATATTGTCTATTAAATCGCAACTGTATGGATGCATTCGCTCTAAGCGAATGCGGACGTTTACCCCTATGTACGACCTATATGGTAAATTGCATTAAGTATTGGACACGTCTGCTTGTTTTAGAACCTTCTAGATTCCCTAAACAATGTTATAATTTACTATATCAACTAGATGAAGCTGGCAGGAAAACATGGGCAACGATGGTTAAAGATCTTTTATTCAGTCATGGCTTTGGATACGTATGGATAATTCAGGATGTTGGAGATGAAGATCTCTTCATTAAAAATTTTAAACAAAGAACCATTGATATGTCCTTACAAAAACTTAACAGTGATATCGTCTCTTCACCAAAGTCAAATTACTACCAACATTACAAATCTTTACTGACAGTAGAACAATATTTGTCTGTAGACATAAGCTATAAATTAAAAAAAGTTCTATCAAATTTTCGATGTTCAACCCATAATTTGATGATAGAAAAGGGTAGACACTCCAATATTGACAGAGATTTAAGATACTGTCCATTATGCTCCTCTTTAAATTTACAAGTTGTGGAAGATGAACTTCACTTTTTCTATTTTTGTACATCGTACGAAAATATAAGAAAAACTTATTTCCTACCAAGATGGCTTCGAATTCGTACTAAAGAAACATTTTGCCATATTATGTCAAACCAAAGTAATGATTACATTTTTCGTATTACATACTTCCTTCAAAATGCATTTGAATATCGTAATGATTTTCTGAAAAATAATTTTTAGAAATATTTGCCTAAACCATAGTTCTGAATATAAATGTACTATCATAATACACTGACTTACTTACAATTACTTTTGTACTACATTTTGTGAATCTTAAACAGTCCACCTTGCTCGTCTGATCATTTTTATTAATTTTATAAATTCCCGTCTTCACATAAAAATATCTTAAAAAAGAGATATTTTAATCTAGAAACTATCAAAAGTCAATCATACGGTGTTGGAGCTCAATGGGGTCGCCTCAATAAGACGATTCCGTTGAGCTTTAACAGCTTAAGATTATCGGGAAATCGCAATAATATACATCTTCAATCAAAAATTATGTTGCTAAAATGTAAATTAAGCGCACAACGTACGACCATTCTTTTAAACGGTCGATGTTTGGTGGTACTGTACGTGGTCGCTTAATGCACCTTTTACTGTATATACATGTATAATCACATTATAATTGTTTAAATTTACTCCATTTTCAACCATCTAGGCGACACAGGCAATGTAGAATTTATTTAAATTGTTGCAATTCTATGACTTATAATGTTGAATAGAAAACATAGATTAATTCGCAGTTTTTGTGCGCCTGAGATGCCGTGACTACAGCTGTAGTGAAGTTGTATTTAGAGGGTTATGGTCGCACAATGACGATATTTTTGAAACGCAATTTATTACTGAGAGATGCTTATTACTTAAGTTGAAAAGATAAGTTTAAAACATAAATCAATATGCTTTCGTTGGGCGCCAGAAATTCATAACTACAGCTTTAAAGAAGTTGTAGTTGCGACGTTTCGGTCGCATATAGACGATTAACAATATAGAAGTGCAGCTAATACACGATATACAAGGTTGTATGGCCAAAGAAATTAAAGGTAGAAGTAAATTTGATTGTCATGATTATAAACTTGAAAAAATCTTTAGACGTGCAAGTGAAACCGAGTCTTAATGAAACGGTATCTATATTTTCAATATAAAATTGACCATTTAATCCTCTCAGTTGATTATACATTTTAAGTCAATGGTTTAAGCTTTTCTATTTACCCTGTACCATTAAAAAACGTCAAACCGCTCTGCTGTAGCAATATTTTACTCTTACCATAGTCACTCTTGATTGTTTAATATTTTCATGTATTGATTGTATTTTAGGCCGGTGGCCTTATATATTTGAAATAAAATGTTATGTTATGTTATGTTATCGAAATGAAATAGAATCTTATCGATTGATTTCGTTTTTTTATCCGATCGAAAGTAAAAACGGAAACACTTAAGGTACGCGAACGTTTACGAATTGTACCCAACCAAATGCAGCGGGTTTGTATTCCTCAAATTTTTCGCGAGCGTTTCCATGTGGAATTTAGGGATGTTTTATTATAAGAAGAAACAGAATGTAAGACACTCAGTTTGATACATGTACAGTGAAGTATCTCAGGTAAAGGTCCTTCGCACAAGCGAATAAATACTGTAATAATCAGGTACAGGTATGTAAATCCGATGTGGTCTAGTGGTTAGGATTCCTGGTTTTCACCCAGGCGGCCCGGGTTCGATTCCCGGCATCGGAACTATCTTTTGGTACTAGCGGAGTCTAAGTAACGGCTCGTTGCACTTAAGGTTCATGTCTATAATCACTTGCTACGACATTACTTCAAACATTAAATCGTAGGTTGGTAACCAAACCCTCGTAAACTTCAGTTTTTCCTAGCTGAAGTTACGTCGCTTTTGTAGGCCAACGTTGAATTGTGTTCACTTTCTCTTAACACGGGACTCCTTATGGTTTTTGGACACAGTTAAAAGCACGCGTTAACGATAATTGCCGACTACCTTTTAAAAGGTCACCAAAATAATGAATAGTTAACTCGCCAAATAACGCCATGGCTAAGCCACACCCTGTCAGTTGAATACTTACGCAGAATACCTACGTGCAAATAATGTGTGATTTTAAACGTTCGCGAACACAGGGAAATTCTTTGTTAACAAAAAATTAGAGAGCGGGATGCTTTACACATTGGGCCTGATTTACTAAACATCTTAGGATCATTTTTTTCGTAAGTGAAAAAATAAAGTTGGATCTATAGTAGTTACTTAATTTGGAATTCTGACAAAGATCATCTCATTGGATTCATTTTTAAAGACGATTGCACGTCAAATTCTAACAATGAATGAAAACACCAGGAATGATTTGTGATTTTGACCTACGATAATTTCTTTTTCGTAAGTATAGTAAAACGGGCTCTCAAGATGCGACAACGTCATCGTGACCCGCACAACAGCCTCCGACCCATTAAGGTAACTGCAGACAGATAACATGGTCGAATTTTTTACTTAATTAAATCTCACAATAATTACTGAGATTTATATTTGAAGTGCGGGAATTAGCTAACACGCAATGTAAACGGTCTGATGCTCGTTCATTTGACGCCGTGACGTCATTAAGGGGCCAACCCCTTTCGACGCACCAAAGTCATTATTTGCAAACATTTTCTGAATTAATCGGCCGATTTGTACGAATAAAGTTTCATTTAGAAAGTCCAGAACGCCCGAGCTAGTCGTTTAATTTCTGTTCACATTCAAATAGAAAAATATGCCCGAAACGCTATCTATTTTGCGATTTTTAAGATTTGACGTTTCTTTTTTCATTTCATTTTTTTTTAAATAAATAGAAATTTCTCAAAATTTTGTCCGGTGACCTATGCTGATTTTTTGTTATTTTGTATCGACAAGAATATGCTTTGCATTAATCAAGTAAAATGATATGTCTTCGGATCAGACTTTTTATTAAATTGGATTTTTTGAAAATGTTGCTACATTTTTCCTCGAATTTGACGTCGCACCAAAACCATCGTTCCTTTGCTTATTTGAAGCAATTCTCCGTGCAATAGCGTATTCTAAAATATTTGAAAATAAGGTTTTTGTAAAAATATAGTATTCAGAAGTATCAATTCTGAATATGATTTTAGGAAATACAAAAATCACTATATTTTTCATTAATTTAAAGAGACACCTTTTGTGAACATTTGACGCGACGTTGAAATATCCTTTGATTTGCGATATCTTCGCGGAACCGAATTTTACAATAATATAACCCGAAGACACGTGGTTTTTATTTCAAAAATCTTGAGTGGAATGGTTATGGCAGCAACATATCTTAATTTCAGCATAGGTCACCGGACTAATTTTCGAGATAACAGGGAACATTTTCAGTAACTTTACTCGAAAACAGCAACGTAGAAGGTATTGATATTTAATACGTTACACTTTATTGTTTTTCTTACACTAATATCTTCATATCAATTAAAACATAACTCCAGGCGACATAATACGAAGAAAATGGCGTTTTCGGGGTAAGAATCGGTTTATTTTTACCGAAAATATGGTCAAATACTGATTTTGGTCCCTAATAAAGGGGTCGGCCCTTAACACGATAAAGGGTCGAATGACTCTTATTTCCGTCGTGGTTCTAACTCATTCCAGATCTTATCCTACACATAGAGAGAGAGGCAATGGGTTCTAACCACTGCTGCCCACTTTTACAGCTGGGTGAACTGGGGCCCTGTCTGTAAAGTGTCCTGCCCAAATACACTACCCGCCTCCGGTGGGGCTCGAACCCGCAACTACCAGGTTACGACTCGAGCGCGTTAACCACCCGGCCAACGAGTCATTACGTCAACTCTACTTTATAAAATTCCTTTTTATGACCGAAATATGAAAGTGGGTACTTCAAAGTTCAGTTTTATCGCATTAGGCATGATTTGCAAAATATCTAAAATTTGGAACTAAAATTGCTCTCTATGTGTCCGCAGTTCGAATTGAAATATAATTGTATCGTATGATTTTGGGTTTTTTCCGATTGAAAGTAAAATTCTACGCTGCTTTCGGAATCATTGAACGGTGCGTGAACGTTTACGAATAGTAACCAGCCTAATGCAAAGTGGGTTTGTATTCCTCAAACGTTTCGTGAACGTTTCCATTTTGATTTCGGGCTTTTTTTGTTACAAGAAGAATCAGAATGTTAGACACTCAGTCAGCCCGTTTAGCTCAGTTGGTAAAGCACCGTAATTCAAAACCATTGAAGTTCAACCGCATGGGTTCGGTTCCTGGACTGGCACAACCATGATTGATCTCAGCAGTAGTTTGGTCAAGTATCCTTGCAATACCCCCTAACAACCGTATTCTGGGGGCGTCGCTCATATGGGCAAATGCTATGGTAGCGACGATTAATAAACGGAAATACACTCACAGACACTCAGTAAGTTACCTGTACAATGAAGTATCTCAGGTAAAGGCCCTTCGCACAAGCGATTAAATACTATAATAATCGGCAACAAACAAGTATATCCGATGTGGTCTAGTGGTTAGGATTCCTGGTTTTCACCCAGGCGGCCCGGGTTCGATTTCCGGCATCGGAACTATCTTTTGGTTTGATGAATCATGAAAAGGATGAATAGAGCCAAATCTCAACATAGGAAATAATTGATTTACACCTTTTCTTTAATGCTTTTCGGTGGTTTATCGAGAAATAACGGTAGATTATCACTTGATAATCTCACCGCAAAAGCAGTGAAATTATCAAAAACTTATACCCTGCTTTTGTGCATTTCAACCTTTCTGACGTCATCTATGCAGGGCGAAACAAGTGACGTCACAATGAACGTTGCATAGCAATCACGCGCAAAATGACGCGCTTTACGAAAATATGTCCTAGAAATATCACATTTTTCCTTATTTTTTGCATTAAAGAAATAGAATAATCGTTTGTTTTTCGAGTAAGATCGATTAATATTTCATTCGTGAATAACAAAAGCTATATTTTCACTCGTGGCTCTGCCACTCGTGAAAATAAAGCTTTTGTTGTTCACTCAATGAAATATATATCGATCTTACACTGAAACAAACGATTATCCTCTATAATTATATTCCGCATTGAATCTGTATAATTCATGATTTTTTCCTCTGGCAGGGAGGAGCCTAAGTAACGGGTCTTTGCACTTCAGGTCAAGGCGAATCAGCTTTTATTCATGATCACTTACTACGACATAAATAACTTTAAAACTTAAATGGTAGGTTGGTAACCAAACCCTCGTAACTTCAAGTTACGTGGCTTTGGTAACCCAACGATGAATTGTGTTCTCTTCCTCTAAACATTTGAATCCGTTTAGATTTTAAACGTTCGCGAACACAGGGAAATTCTTGGCTAAACATCTGGAATGAAGGAATACCAACTTTGAACGTGTTTGAATGCCTTGAAACGCTGCTTCTTCTCTTATTTCCATTTTTTATGGCTTCGGCTGCAGTAGCTAACCATTGACTCCTGATATTTCTCTACTGTTAGTTCAAGATTATCGTTTCAGGGCCGCCAGATGGTTAATCCACAAAGGTTAACGAGTATCCATGCATTAGTTGTTCACAGTCAAGTGTCTGGATTAATATTCTCCGCAGGTGGGGATCGAACCGATCCCGAGACTCAGGGACTTTTGCCTGACTGGCCGCATTTGTCTTGTAAAACTATATACAGTTAGTAACATCGTGAAATTGACATACTCTTCGATCAAAACACTCGGCTCACCATTTGTTCATTCCAAACACTCGCTCCAATCACTCATAAACGCTCAGAAGCCTTTCAAAAAATACACTTAACTTGTTCAGAAATATCAACAGTTCTTTCAAATCGATCAAACCATTCAAGGATTTTACTGACTTGTGTGGGATTTAAAGCGTTTTTAAGGGGGTAATAAAACATCAATTTCGTCCAATAGGACAAAATTAGCGATTTTGCATACCATCCATGAATACCACTCAAAACTCGATCCTCCTTTTCATTCATTTTCATTCCAAAAACATTCCAAAATAATTCATCTTAGCGGTTCCACAATGTTGTCAAATGTAAAAGGTAGCATTGTGTATGAAATTAAAAAAAGTAAGACATAATATTTATTCAAGTTGGTGTTATTATCGATGTTGCCCAAAGATATCTTTTACAAAGTTTAACCCAACCGATTCAATAGGTTCATGTATAATTTCATGGACACACTGTCAGGTTTTTGAAATTTACGAGAACTTTACTGACAAATCAAATGAGAAATTCCTTGTTTAAATCTGCTTAATTGGTTATAATTATCGTCCGTTGGAAAGTGGAAGGCCAGGCTTTTACAAGATTACACCGAAAATCTAATCTCAATTTTTCACTTGTCACAATCGCTCACGCTCTCTAATTTTTGTTAACCAACACTTAAAAAATATAATTCCGGGAAATTATTCGAATTATGATAAATTAGAATTCATGGCTTGTCTTCTGAGCCGATTTTCAAGTCCTCAATCTTATTCTTTCTGTATTTCTTTCAAAACCCAACTAGACCTTCATCGCTCTTGGTGTATCAGAAATACTGCCATTTTTATGCGCCCGTCGAAAAACGGGTCGTATTATGTGATCGCCTAGACCAGCGTCCGGCATTAAGAGTCCGGCGTCGGGCGGCGTCCGCCTCTTTGTGCGGAGTATTAATTTGTCACCTCATGTCCGATTTACTTCAAACGTATGAAAAATTTCAAATCAGAGATTATTTCGAGTAAATCAGAAATAAGGTAACATGTTATTACTCTTTTCATATCTCATAATTTAATCAATCGAAGAAAAGACGTTCAGGTTTATCAATTAAGAAACGGTTTGTAATGGGACTACTTTGTGTGGAAGCTTACAAAATCGCTGGAGTGTACTCAAACTTGTTTTCATTGAGTAATAAACCCTATTTTCCAGCAACCAGAATGCACGGTTCTTGGTGAACACAACTAGAATTAAATTATAATATAATCGAATGCTCTCTCTCTTAAACAAACGTACATGTGATACTGAAAAGGGTCCCCCTTTGTCTAAATCTTGTAACAATTATCATTTTAGTTTGTGTGTGTGCGTGTGTTTTTTATCAATAAGAGTCAAGAGCGTAGGACCAACACGTTTTAATGAAATGATAAAGTTACAATGGGACATCGTTGCCACAAGTTATAACCAACAAACGTTAAAAAGTCGGCATATGAAAGAAATGTATTGTACCTCCTTCAATTGCTTTTAAAATATTCAGCTTGATTTTTCTGAAGGGTTTTGTTTCTATCAACTTCTCAAAGGATTTTGAAGGGTCAATCACTCGTTGAACATAACAATTCTTTCAATTAATTGGATAGAAGACTGGCTAATTACTTTGCGTAATTGAAATTTCAATAATCATATTATTTGTAATCTTCGACAACGCATGTCTCTAAACTCATAAATGATGTAGAATCGCACGTAATAACATTCCAGCAGTTTGAAGGCCAAGCTTGCATAACAGTTGGTTTCAGTTCACATGCGGTCTAAAGTTACACCAAACTTTAGAAAATTGTAATAAGATTTGAATAGCTACAAATTCCAGAAAGTGCAAGTTTTCAATCAATTCACCAGGGGCCTGTTTTACTTAACATCTTAGGAAAAGGTAATCGTTAGTCAAAATCACAAATCTCACCCGGTGACGGCCGGTGTTATTCATTATTATATTCTGCCTTGCAATATATCATCGGAATCGTCTTTAGAAGACGATTCCGTTGGGATGGTACATGGTAGAATTCAATATTTAGTTACTACTGTAAAGCAACTTTCATTTTTGACTAAAGCAAAAAATGATCGTAAGATGTGTAGTAAAACAGGCCCTAGATCATGATCAACATTACAAATATGTTGTCACCAATATCTTACTTTACTTGTTTTCTTAAACATTGATTTGTTTCAGAAGGCCTCGTTGTGAATAATTTCTTCATTGTATTGCTTGTATGGTGATAGCTTAAGGTAGTAGACCCGTAATAGTTTTGCAACGTTTCAGGAATTATGAACTTTAACAGTGTTAACCGAGGTTTCCTAAAGATTTGCATTAGGAAACCTCGGTTAACATGGGGAAAGAACATGTGGTCCAAAATGTTGCGTAACTATTACGGTTCCACTACCTTAATAAGCTACCTTCTTTAGATAAAGATTTTATTTTTATTATGATCATAGCCTTAACTTACATATGTGAAGGATTTCAATCTCGATGACGTCATCATGAAGTCATCTTACGCAAGTTATCTGGGGCCTTCATTAAACATTTCACGATAATTTTTAGCGTAAGTCAAAACTTAAAGTTGCTACTACAGTAAAAACTAAATATGGAATTCTGTCACGCGCTATCTCATCGGAATCGTCTTCTAAAAACGATTCCAATGAGATATTGCAAAGCAGAACCTGACAATGGATGAAAACACCAGATAAAATTTGTGATTTTGACTTACGATAAATGTTCGTAAGAAAATTAGTAGAACTTAATTACTTTGGCGTTCACAAAATGAGTTCTTTCAAACGTCTAAAACTGGGTTTTTTGTTAGAAAGAAGAACCCGTCACTTTATTTTTATTATTATTATCTTTATTTATTTTCATTTTTGGGACAAGCTGGTCTTAACCGATTCTAGAATAGAAAATGCTCGTTATATAACTTTCTATTTTAGACTCGGTTAAGATCGGATTATCTCAAACAAAATCTTATGAACAAATCCTAGATTTGTCAATTTCTACTTTCTCGTCGTGATTCTGTTATTAAGAGATATTTACATTATCGAAGCTCAGGATGTATGTTAATTCTCAAACTAAAATGCAAGATGCTTTTCTTTAGATCCACAACTGTGAATCGTTTATCCATCATCAAAAAAAAAAAAAAAAAAAAAAAAAAAAAAAAAAAATACGGCCCGTTTCTTTTCCAAGAAGCACCCGCTGTACAAGTGGTCAAGTGCTTCTTAAATATCGGAAGAGTTTCAGTTGAGATTTAAAAAATACGATAAAGAATATACATCCGAGGCTTGTTTGACTGTTGGAATGAAAAATCAACCCTAAATTCAGAATGACAAAATGGGGGAAAGTGTTTGCAAATTATATCCCGCTTTCTTTGCAACTACACGAGCAAAATGGGTATATCTTACAAACAGTTAACACCATTTTGACATCAAGAGCGTAGAGCAGAGAACCTCATTCTTCATATTTCAGAAATCCAAAAGGTCGGTACAGACACCGGCTAAGCTTTGGCAGCAGGGAATTTATAACGTAATCATTGAATCAAATATTGAATTTCTTATACCTTATAATAGTAGAGATCTTTATAAGTTTAACAACGCAGAAAACTTTTTCGGATTCTATCCTTATAGATCCTGCCCAAAAGTGGCACATAAACTCTCAATAATATTCTTCGAAATACTACAATAATGTAAAGAATAATCTTTTATTTTTGAAATTCCTTTGAAAACGTTCCAATAAAGGGAGAAAAAAAATGAAATCGGATCATTCATAAGCAAATCTTGGTCATTTTGTTAACACCCCCACACACTCACACACAAAAACCATACCCGTATTTATATCATGGAAGTCCTAGCGTTGATACATGTATATCAATGGAGCGCAGGTAGCCTTCGGCAGATTTGCAAGTTTATCGGAATATATACTTTAAATATTCACTTTGGAGTCCATTTCGTGACTTGAATGGTGATAAATATGTTGAAGAGTTACTTACAAAACTATTCTAAGTGCCTTTATTCAGGCACTTATAACAAATTTGCATTGATCCTTCCATGTGTTACCCCTCCAGAAAATTCATTTGGCCTTACCATTATAGCAGGGCAAGTTGATTTGTACACACTCCCTCTGTTATTTATCATTTACAAGAGAAAATCAGAGAGAAAAGAATAGAGAAGCAGGCATCAAAAGTCATGAAACTTTAATGGATTAATTAAACACTCGTTATCCGCTCATAAATCCAAATATGGGATTTCTCTTGAAATTGTAATTTCTCTGCAATGTGTGGGAACATCCTAACCCCATGCGTGCAAGGGCCCGCTGTAAAAATGCACATGGAATGATTATTCATGCACTTGTCCCAGATTTTCTCGAATCCAGTTTGTACAATTCTTGATATAACAATTAGCGTTCTTATTATTTAAACGAGCCTGTGTCGTAAATAACCTCTCTACAGACCTAGGGTGACAAACAGAGTGTTATATAGGCAGTTAATAAGACCGTTTCTTTAATGCTTTTCGGTGGTTTATCGAGAAATAACGGTAGATTATCACTTGATAAACTCACCGCAAAAGCAGTGAAATTATCAAAAACTTATACCCTGCTTTTGTGAATTTCATCCTATCTGACGTCATCTATGCGGGGCGAAATAAGTGACGTCACAATGAACGTTGCATAGCAATCACGCGCAAAATGACGCGCTTTAAGAAAATATGTCCTAGAAATTTCACATTTTGTCTTATTTTTGCATTAAAGAAAAAGAATAATCGTTTGTTTTTCGAGTAAGATCGATTAATATTTCATTTCGTGAAAAACAAAAGCTATATTTTCACTCGTGGCTCTGCCACTCGTGAAAATATAGCTTTTGTTGTTCACTCAATGAAATATAAATCGATCTTACACTTAAACAAACGATTATCCTCTATGTAATTATGATTATCATTATTATTTCATTTATTGAAATTTTAACTTCAAATCGTATAATCACACAATAAATATCGTAAGGTGTTGTAAGTATACTGCTAGAACAGCTGCACCCAAATTGCAATTGTTGGAACATAAAATGCAATTGCCTTAGCACATGATATGCTTATACATGTTATACCTTATGTGTAGGCCATATGCAAAGACAGTTGCAGTTAATACTCATACAAACGTATAAAAAAACTGGGAACCATCATCGACTAAATATAATAGAAACAAACCAGAATATATAAACATTTATAATATGACCTACGTCGAGGGAGTGAAATAACCCCGTGGAATATTTTTGTTATTACACGGGCGTTATTATACTAGTGGAAAAACAATGCAAATTAGCTCAGAGCGAATAGCAACGCTATTTTATAAACGCGAAAATGACGTCATAATGTATATATGTGACGTCGATTTAAACGGCGTTATAAGTTTCGCGGAATATTGAAATGTTCACTTTCAAGAATTTTTGCGATATTTCGCAAAAAGTTGGGTGATGTTTTAAATAGATTATAAAATTTGTGCTCATGAAATACAAAATTTATTAAACTCGTCATCTTTAAACAGATAAAAATTATAAAATTTTTGCTCATAAAATACAGAATTTATTAAGCTCGCCATCTTTAAACTCTTTAACTCGTTTAATAAATTCGGTATTCCATGACCACTTATTCAATATTCTCTGTTTTGCAAAATGGACGGAATATGAATAGAGGGGCAAAGGATTTAGATTTTTTGACATCTTATTTGCTACATCCCGTGTCAAACTCCGAGTCCCTAAAACCCGTAAGCAGTTCGCTATTGTATTAACTCCCAGTATAAATTGTGATTTCGAAATATAAAACCCCATCACAAAAACTCGGCTTTTGTTGCTATGGAATTCCGTTTATTGTAAAACGGTAATAAATATGTTTCTTTTGAAATTAGTTTTTCGTCTTTACGACAAAAGATTTCGTATAAAATGATATGTATGTTATAGACAACATCGCCGGGTCGTTTTGTTATAAATTTCCAAATTACCCTTAAATTAATATGCCAGGCCGTTACCATGGCATTAAACTCATAAATTACAGGATTTAATAAACAGTTGTCAATTTTATTTCTTTTGGACCCTTTACTTACATCTTTAGAATTACATCGCTATTAAAATTTTGGGTGGTTTAACCACTTCTTATGATATCATTGTAATAAAATCTAGGATCATTTTCCAACATTATTTCATGTTCTCTTGCTCAAATTATTTTGAAGATGAAGATAATATTCATTGATTTCCTGCAGGTATGAAACTGAAATCCTAATCGTACTTTATTCATACTTAAATGTGATAAGGTTTTAAGTTTCATACCTCAATGAAAGCAACAAACACTCTCTACATCTCTTGCAAATGATAGTATGGAGCATAATGTTAACATTTTCTCCACAATGAAAAAAAATCTCTCTGGGCGACCTTGTGAACAAGCTGTGTACTCAAAAATG
Organism: Fragum whitleyi; assembly: GCA_948146395.1. Lineage (NCBI taxonomy): Eukaryota > Metazoa > Mollusca > Bivalvia > Cardiida > Cardiidae > Fragum > Fragum whitleyi. The sequence continues at coordinate 694,029 of OX411552.1, read as the reverse complement.
TTTTCATTGGGGAATGAAACCACTCTTTGAGCTAATCAGAATACACGAATCTTGGTGGACATAACTAAAATTGAATCATTAGTAAATGGACAACCCAAGATGCCGTAGTTACACCGTGAATAAAGCTGTAGCTATATACAGTTGGTCACCGATTGATACAGGACTTCTATGACAGTAATGGATAAATGCGGGTCTATTTTTCCCCAAAGGAATGATTATATCTTATAGAAAGTTGACGTATATATATATTTATATGGAAAAATCTTCGACGTAATTCAAAAACCTCGTTACATTGTTGATATTTATCAATTTCTTTTGTATTCGTGAGAAATTACTTTTCATTAAAAAAACTGTTTATAAAATAAACTGCCCAAGTGGAAGACATAATAAACTTGTTACGTGGCGATGTTAAATGAATCTGAGAATGATATATGAGGAAAGTTTGAGAGAATATCGACATATAAGCGGTCTGGTCTGCCTGTTATCAGGGTGTAGACGCATAAATAAATATGGAATTCAGACAGAAAATGTAAAAAAGAAACTTTATATGTAAAAATGTCAAAACTCTAAGCCGAATGGATTTTTGAAACATTGTTCTATCGACCGTACAACGTCTTCGGTCTAAGACTTTATACAGTTTTATCCTTCCTAATTCTGGCTAGAATTTTTATATGAGTCATATTTTCTCAATTTTACGTGTATTCAGGATAACATTTTAGCGCTCGCGAGCGCAACTTTTTTGATATACGCATTAGATACGCTTCTCGGGCAAAAACATATACATGGTACTATTTTTAAAATGTGCGCCAGAGAGGACTATTTACATGAACTAAAGGCTTTAAACTGAAGAATCATCGGTTAGCTTTTAAAATACTCTTTCTAACTCATTCATATATTCATATGCCCCTCATACATCAAAACAGACTAAGAAAAGATGCAGTTAATTATATTTTCCCATGAAACGGCAATGTGTAAAGGATTATGGTATTTAACAAATATAATTTGGAGGGCCACAAATCGTTTGTACATATAGGTACAAAAGATTTCCCTTATAAAAGAAAATATTTTTTGTAAAATGATACATAATAAAAAATGAATCAGGCAAATAAATCATTCAAACTCAGTTTCGAGTCCCACCTGGGATAAATGATGATAGAAAGATCGAATTTCGTGTATGAGAGTATTTTTGGTGAACGAACGTCGTTCACCAGTGTTATATACCATGTCAGGAAAATCCTGTTGGATGTTAATACATTTTAAATAAAGTAGCGCCTCTTAAAATTCAATTTAGTATCTTTAAATAATTTTCTCCGCAAAATCACTTTTATTTTCTTTAATGGCATGATACTAGTATTCTTTATCAAGTGAAAATAATGAAAATTCGCCTTGAAAAACACAAAATGATCTTGGAATGTTTATCAAGGGAATTTTTGATCGGCGTAAGCTTGTCGAGAGTTTAAAGCAAAAACAAAGTTTGTGTCTAGACACCGTAGAGACAGATACTATGTTTTTGACCCAAGCCTTCGCTGGTGCAACTTGTAGTAATTAGCCGGAAATACGTGTTTATTTAGGTCATGTCCTCTTGAACTTACATTCGGCAATACTCGGGCGATCTCCGACGGCTCCGATGTAGGTTAGAGGAATCGGCCGAGTTGAGACGAATGACACATCAAGACACCCTGTGTCATTAGAAACGGTAACGCGGTTTTACATAACTTTTCAACTAGCGACAGTCAGTCTCGAGACGGGTTTTAAGAATGATTCGACATGTGTTTTACATGTACAACCTTTCTTGTACTTTTATTTGAATAGGGATGAACGCCGCTATTAAGAATTTTCTGTAAAATTGCGTTGGCTGAAGTAGGGCTTGTACGGATACACTCGAATATTCGGTGAACTTATTCCCAGCGAAAATGTTTCGTATTCGTCTGTCTCAGAAGCGAATATTGCCGAATACCAAATGCGACAGGCACGGAAGATATTTCATTGGGGCCATTCTACTTTTCATTTTTTCAATCTGTAAAACCATATCAATTCAAACTCTATTTGAAAATTAAATAAATGATAGCTAAATATTCAACCGAAGATACCACTCCAATTGACGAGTAGATATTGCCGTGGTCAAGGGGGGACCAGATCCGTCATGCACTTGTTTACAATTCGACAGGCGGGTTTAGTTGTTAAATTATTCTGGAAAAGTCATTGCGTTTTTTACAGAAATCATAAAAATCTTAATCGATGAATAAAAACTGGCTCCATCCTTCCCAAAATTCGTTTAGAATCGGTTAACTACAGTTTAAGCAAAAACTAGCTCCGAGCAGAAAGTCTAATATCAGCCGCAATATTGTAATAAGATATCGATAGTGAGTGATTTTACAAGCATCGAAACTCTTGAAGGTAAACAATAGGTTCTCGTGCAAAAAATAAACCGACAATTGTAAGGATTCTCAATTCTTTTTGGAAAGAAAGTCGAAAGGAAAAAAACATTGTATTATACTTAAACATAGTCATAGACATAGTCATCCAATTATTACCTCCCTTTAAAAAATAAACTTCTTAAATAAGATTCTTATTCGCTTTTGATGTAGAAATTACGTTACAAAAATAATATTTATAAAGACTTTTAGTATGCAATTTACTATGGAGCAATTCTTTAATATAAAAAGTTATAATTTCTAAACCTTAAACAGAAATTATCTATGAATTATACTAATAGGGCACTAGACCTCCTATAACCTATACCTAAATATTTCTCATCCTGCAGTGTTACAAAATTGATTAGACCACGCTTGAAGCGAATTGGCCAATCAGAGAACAGAATTTCAAAAGTATAAATCACTGATACAACTATGAGCATTGTATTTACAGATATACGGTGGTAGTATGTCGTGCATGTGAATCTCAACAGGTTTTGCGTGCCGTGTCATTGCAAAAAGATATCGTCCATTTTATATTAGCGCCTTTTCCAAAACACTTTTTACAGTCGCAAAAAATGCAAAAGATCTACAAAAGTAACGGAAATAGATTCATAAGTTATTTCAGCATTATTTCACACATTTTTAGTAATATCAAAGCGAGCTTTACCCTTTTTAAATCGTACTGCGAAGCAGTAGATTTATATCTACCGTTTTCCAGAAATCCAGTCTGTTTGACCCACTACATTTTTACCATTATCTTCTGAGCAATGTGTTCAAACCAAATTATGTGTTTTCAAACACCGAAGAAACGGCCTTTTCAGTCACAATCTACAAACTTTGTTTATACCTTATTTACTTTTCGACAAATAGAGAAGAGGCTAATACAAAATTTGATGTAATTTTCGCTTTTAGTAATTACCAGTTAGTATTTTCAGTGTTTATAACAAGATTTTCGGTTGAGTAAAGGAGTTGAAACGTACAATAGGTTAACTGTATAATTAATTTGTAGCACTTACAATATTACTGCTCTGAACTTTCTCGAACGGTCATTTACCAGTTGTAGGGCTGACAACCAATCAAATTCTGTTATGATTATCACTCGGTCAAAACCCACGCGTAAATTCAGACCACGTGGTATAGATGCAAATGGACATCGTCTGCTCGAAATGTGTCAATTAACTTGTTTATCATTAGTCAATAGTCGTCTGCACTCAAACAGGGAGCGTGGGGAGTTTACTTTTTTTTCGCATGTGTTAACAAATAGAAATAATTTTGTAATTTTGAAATATTTGATTTCAATGAGCACTCTGATCACGCTCCAATTCTATTTTCATTAAATTCAAATTTGAGTATGAAGAAAAATTATTCAACAACAAATAAACCGACAAAAACATACGATAAACTGGTATAGGATAGCAGTAAGAGCGATCTATTTTTAGAACAACTCATGAATAATCATAGAGTGCTGCTAGATTTAATCGATTTGTCAGAAACCAAAGATATAAATAGCATAGTTGGCGATTTCACGTGTTTCTTGAGGGAAAATGCATTTACAGTATTTGGGAAAACCCAATGCTTGAAATACAAACATGTTGGTAATCAAAATTGTAAATAGTTTAATGAAAAATGTTTGTTGCTAAACAGGCTTTTAAACTCTATAGAGAGAGGAATAATATTAACAGACAAGCTTTTAGCTTGGCGCGTGCTCATTATAACAACGTAAAAATCTGCTAAGAAATAATTTAGACTAGCAGAGGGCTATCGAATCAGCAAACTTTCAAAATCGGAACCACGAGGTTGGATGAGCTGGCGATGTCCTCGAAAAGATGGAGTGTTAAGACAAAAAACTCACAAATTTAAAGATTTTACCAACTTTTATTGTCCAAATTTGAGCCCTTTTGATTGGCGAACTATTGCACTATCACAGCCTCTCAATGATGTACGATTTACAGTGCTGACAGCACTTTGATTTTTATTGTAAAGAGGTTCGGGTAAAAATACAGACAGTGATAGAAAAGCGTGGTCTAAGTCAGATAAAAACAGGACAGGATTTTTCCTCTCTTTCCCTTTCTTTGAATTTGCAGTGAAATTTCCGAATAACGGAAATTTTGTCAAGACAATTCTTCCCACTTTTTTTTACATTCGTAATTTCTCTCTTCTAATTTAATTCAATATATCTCTCTAGAATGCCATCAGGTTCGTTCACCATCAGTACTTTCAGTGCTTTGATTTCTGTGTGGGGCCCTGTCATGTAGGAACAGTGGGGTATCCAAACTTATGATATCCTATTTAGTACATAAAAAAAAACTTCTTTCTGCCAAGATGTTGACAACTTTTAAAGATCAACACAACCATACTACGTTTATACAAAAAAGATAAGACAATATAGATTGGGATGAGTTGGATTTGTGATTTACTAATTTGTGAACCCCGCAACAAGAAGGGCATATCTGGGTAGTGCGTAAAGTGTCGACATAGTCAGACTGCGCTGTTCGCGCAGTCCGACTAGGATCGAGACTTCTCGGCCTTGATTGATTTTATGAATCTATAAAGACCATTCTACTATCCTGTATAAGAATTTATTATATCTGACAATCAGTTGACCTCTACTGGAATCGATCTTTTTTATCAAATATAAATTTTACTTAACCTTTATATTTGCGTGAGTACTAATTTAGAATCCGTCGTCATAGCAAATTGTACATACCTACAACATAGAGGTTAATTAAGAAGCAAGAACAAAAAATAGATTGACCCCTATCCCTTTAATCCAAGTCTCTGACTGCCACGGTGGCCTAGTGGTAAATGCACATGACCCGTGACATGGAGTCAGTGGTTCGAGCCCAAATATCCCCGGGGTGTGTTTATTGGCAAAACTGCAAAATCGGGTAAAAGTGGGTTTAATTCACTGCCTCTCTGTCAGGGACGTAGAAAAATCAGGATTGAGTGTTCGAGTGCGATTCTTTAAGTTTGGATAAACTCGCAATCGAACTATTATAAATAAGTATAAACTAATCCAAGTCTGTAGATAAGACTAATACGGACAATAATGGACTTCTCGATCATGACTTTTACGAGTATTCAAAGAAAAAGGTCAATTTTGGATTTATACATAGAAAGAAAATTCCCAAAATGTCTGGAATTTTGAAAGATACATGGGCATTTGAAACATCCTTAGCAATTGGCGCGTTTGCTTGAAAATATTTATCTAACAAACCCTCCGACTTTTATTTTAAGTTTTTTAATTCGTGTCTTGAGAATTTCCGATGCAATTTCATTGCTGAAAAGTATAGCTTATGGGCTCTTGTCAAAAAAGAATCTCATTTAACAAGGGTCAATTATGTTGACAATCATTGATGTTGTCAAAAACTATTATTGCTGTCTAATATTACCACACCTGCATGATGTGAAGGCCAAGATGGACATCGAGAAAATGACCAGTAACGCCCTTTTCGTGTCATTTTGCGTCAATTTGTGTCAGATCTTGCATTTTGACGAAATGACGTGGCAGGTAACGCGGATTCTGTGCATGTACCCTTATCTTATAACCCTTTTCTGTTTAATCCCTGCTTTTTACGTGCCTGTGATTTTATTATTGAGAAAACATTGTGAAAATAGAAGAAATTGCTTCTGACAAGCAATTTCTTCTTTTTCCACACTATTTTCTACCCTACTGAATGGTTACTTTTTGAATTAAATCCACTTTTAATTTTCGTCTGCAAAACCTTTGAATTTGGACAGGTCCAAAATTTTGTAAAACAGGAAAGGGTTAACATAATGCCTTGATCAATCTAAACAAACTCATGACATATTTTTTCTAGATTTTAAAACCGTAAGCTAAGTCTCTATTCCGAAGGACAGATATGTATGATTAAAAAAGCAAATGTCTAATAAAACGAAACCTTTTCATCGATACGATTTTGTAACATTGAGATGAAAATGCGAATATCAATAGCTAATCTACAGGCCTTACACGTATGATTGAATTGGTAATCGTTGTATAAATTCTAAGTTGATTCATGTTAGTTCCGACATTTTTAAAAAAACGAATTAATACAATCCAATAATAATAATAATAATAATAAAAAGATTTCTTTCAGTCGAAAGACTTACGAAAATCCATTGTAACTTTACACATTTAAAAATGTCCTATGTTTTACGGGAACTCAGCATCACTATTTCAGCAGTTCAAAATAAGAATATTTTCGAAGGAATTTTTATTTCAAGCATGCATTTCTAATCTGAGCCGTCACAGTGCTCTAAAATAAATCGATCGCACCGATTTCGTATTTTTTTTAACCAGCGCTTGAAAAGTTTTCAAAATACTTTCCAAGCAGACAAGGGGTCTGTTTTACTAAACATCTTACGATAATGTGTAAGTAAAAAAAATAAGGTTGCTTCTACAGTAGTAACTAAAATATGGAATTTTGCAATGCATCATATTTTTGGCATCGTCTTCTAAAGACGATTCCAAAGAAATCTTGCAAGGCAGAATCTCACAATGAATGAAAAAAAAAACCAAGTACTATTTGTGATTTTGACTTACGATTACTTTTTTTCGAAAGAAGTTTTGTAAAACGGGCCCAATGTTGTATCCTCGTAAGTAAATTTCTTTCACAACTTGATTGTTAGTTTATACGAGTTTCAAGGTTAAATCTTCACAAATGTACAACGGTAAAAATGTCGGCTGCGGTTTTCAATGTCTGACCAATCAAAAACTGTAATCATAGACTTCATTGAAATGCGCATGCTCAACACGACCTTTAACGACCCCATTGCGGTGATGTTGTTACAAAGTTTACCGGCATTTTAAGAAACGAAATAATTTTTAAGGCAATGAATTTCCAAACTAATTGTTAGTTTTTGAAACTGACAGAGAGTTAAAGCGACTGAAATCTCGTAAACTCTAGCAGCATACGTTGTTAATTCAGAACGGTTTACTTTTCACGCTCTGAACCCAGTCATTTGCCAGTATTTAACGAAAATTTATTGGATCAGTTTTTTGATGAAGTCTCTATCGGATTCGTGTATTTTAAGTCAATTTTTAAATTAGAATTAAAGTTATTTATCGAAGTATAAATAATTGAAGTTTGACACTTTGTACAATGGAGAGGATAATAGGTTAGAATAGAATGAATTTCCGGCTATATCTCTGTTTGAATTACTAATGTCGGAAGAAAAAGAACCTGCTTTTCTTATATGATGTGTCAATTTTGATTTATTTCAAATCCTCGTCAATCGAATCATTAGTACTAAATCTATATGCAGTTTTTTAAAGGACGCAGGTTTTACGCAAAAATAAGAAGCCAGGACCCTCAAAACTATGTGATGCGAGTCCCATAGACTATCTGGGGATCAACTTCAGAAAAGATTTGAAAACTGCTTTAAACAGTCTTCAAATCTTTCCTGAAGTTCAGCCCCCATATGTTAGTATACTTCTATCAGTTCTTTACATTTAACCGGGCAATGGATCTAAATCTACACAATACGAGATGATAGCCCGAAAGAAATAGGTTATACCTAAAGCAGGGATTCCAAAAATTTATGAAAGAACCCCTTAAATTTCAATATTTAAGTCCTATGGACCATATTTTGTTGATGTTAGACTATAACCCTGTATATGGTAACATCTCGTTTTGTATTTAGAGCGTAAAATGCCGATCCTAGTCATACAGCGCTGACTGCCTTGACACATTTCTCTAAGGCTGATTTTTCTACATATAGAATCATCATACTACCACAATGTTTAAGATTTTTCTTATGCAACTCCTGGTTGACATGTACTGGAACCAATCTCTCATTAAAATATATATTTTACGAAGTTCTCAGATGGTCCTTTTTTTCGCGTGACAGGTCACTTTTCGTAAAGTCAAGCATAAGATGTTTGGGTCAAATACTATATTTAAGACCCCATTAAGATCAAAGAGTCCCCAAAGAAAATCGCATCAAAGTCTTTTTTTTAGATTTAAGCAAGGGTTTTAGATATCAAATTTGGGGTCTAAGACCCATGTTAAGCCCAAAGAAGGGATTTTATGTACAATGTAACTTGGTTATTCAATTTTTCTAGTTCGGTGTAAAAGCCCGAGCCCGAATTGTTAATGCACTTGATTGTCTGAAAGAGTTTACCGCCACATTTAAGTCATATCGCGACGGCTGAAGCCGTTGAACATAGATCTATGGTTTTTCTCTCAAAAGAGCAAACACACCATCGTTTCTTAGCCTCTAGCCGCCAATTCCACAAGGGCTCACTATAATCCACCCACCCACCGATGGAATACAAATGTTGGATGTGTGCCGCAGTCGGGATCGAACCCGGGTAGACTTGAATAGTCCCAAAAGTCTTAAATACATTTCGTTTTGAAAACAAATAAAACGTGTGTATATAAAACACAACTACAACGAAAATCGAGCGACTATTCTTTTTCTCCATTTGATTTTTTTGAATTATGAAATTGTAGCGAGTGATTTTGTTCAGAATAGTATCTTATTAGTTCTACAATTCCAAAATTAACTCAAAGTGCTTAAATTTTATTGCTATATGTGGTTCAATTTTATATTTAAACGGCATGCAGCTTTCTAAATATGGGCCAGTGCGTAACATTTCCATCTATTTGACATGTTCGTGAGGTGCAAACATTTAGCAGCCTAGACAGAAATATACCATAACTTAACCCTTGTCATGCTAAATAAATTTTGGCTAAAAATTTTCATCACAATCAAAGGGCAAAAAGCACTGAAAGTACCCACTGTATGTCAATTTTTATTTGAGAAACTAAATCTATTGACAATTCTGGTTTTGAAAGTGAGAAACAGGTGGTGTAGACTAACATCAGACTGCACATATGTGCAGGCTGATGTTTGTCTATTGCTCCTGCTTAAGCAGGAATATTCCGGGTTCAGCATGACAAGAATTAAAGATTGCCGAACTGTCTACATATACTTTAAGACTTTATCTATCTACAAATCGCATAGTGAAGATTCTGGCCAGACTGTGCGACTGCACAGACTAGGCAGAATCTTTGCTTTGCGCACATTTGATAAATGTTGGAAATGTCACGCACAGGCTCAATATATCCACATGATAGATACAGATAGAATCATGAAGCCTCAAGTTTATCAGACAAAGACAGGACAAAATTAGACAAGACTCAAATCCCCAAGTATGTCTAATTCACCATAAACCAGTCGTAGATTCGTATAGTCGGTATTCATGCCTAATATGGTATTATGGTGAATATAGACAGGGTCTGGCCTCCACTCTGACTGGTCTATTGATCATTCCGATACGCTCTTATCAATCTTTTGTCAGAAGAAATTAGATCTAGGATGATCACCATAGTAAAATAAATGATGAAGTCAAAATTATGACCGGATCGAGGCGACTCCTATATCTGGGGAAATTAGTTTTCCTTTATTCCTTTTATTTTATTTAAGACAGTGGTTCTTACAAGTTTCATGGCAAATAGGAAATATTTTGCCATGTAAAAGACCAATGCCCGTTTCTTCCAAACATTTACGTTGTATAGAAGTCAAGAAATAAAGATGAAAGAGTATGCTGGAAAGTTTATACTGAGTAAAAATGATATTTTGACAAATTTGAATTTCCTATTTATCTCTTCTTTTAAAGGCGCACGCGCGCAAATAAATTCGTCGACAGATTTTTTGTCCCTTTGATTATTTGTTCATACGATCTGTAAAAAGTATCATTTCAAAAATATTAACGATCCTTGTACAACATAAACGATGTTGCTTTTTTTTATCTCGCAAACATTTAGCACAGGATTACTTCAGTTAAGTTGGAAAACAGGAAAAGTAACTTAAAAATTCGAACTAGACATTATTGTGAACATGACGCAACTTTCAAATGAAAACGAGAATATGTCTTGGAGAAATTTTAGATTCGTTAGCCCGTTAACGATAGTTCGTCGACACTATATTTGGCAAGACAAACAACAGCGAGTGATGCGACGATTCATAGCTAAAAATGGAGTGTTTCTGACAAATCGAGATTTGGCCCAACACCATTGACATCTCTTTGAAATAGTCATGTGAAACGAAATTTCGGCGTTTTATTAAAAGAAAAAATAATAAACAGATTTCAACAGCATCACTCAAACGTACAGAAATTTCTTATTGGAATGAAACCGTTTCAATTGTAAAAAATCACTTTTCGGGCCGAAGATTTGCTCCGGAGTACCATAAAGTGCAGTCTTTTTTGAGAATTTTGTGAAAACAGTTTTTGAGGGTAGCTCAGATTGGTTACTTTTATTTACCAAAACAAACTACCTCTGAGAAATTTTCTGGTCTCAACTTACGCCTGGTTTGTCTGTGGACTAAAATCAACGACAAAAAATCCTCTAGAACTTTTTGAACAAATTCTCCGGAGATATGTTTGCTATAAAAGGATCTTGAAATAAAAAAAAAGAATCTTAGGAAAAAGGTGAGAGGCAGTAAACGTCATTCTCATTATGATTTTACAGTCTTATTTTATATATTCATTGACAGCTTCACTATATCGTAGGAGTCTGGTTATGGTTAAGGTAGTGGATCCAAAATAGTTCCTAAACATTTCGAAACACATGATCTTTCACAATGTTAACCCTGTTAAAGTTCCCGCCTTCCGATATGTTGCGGAACTATTACGTGTCCACTACTAAAAATACTCAAAGGTTCTGAATACACTCATGTATTTGTGCAAATTTCCAGTAATTCTTTGAGTGAAATGAAAAGGGGAAGCGTGTTTCTGATGTAGAACGAAATTAGCGATATTGCACTACCTCCCTTGAATTTCACCCAAAACTCGCTCACCTCACTCATGTCTTTATCATCCACCCGGTCAATTTAAGGCTGTTCATAACTGTATAAATCACAAGTTTCGAAAAAAAAGATCGGGCTAATTTTGAAATACAATCGCTTTTAAGAAAGAGGAGGAGAATATTTCATGATATAAAACACAGAAGAAATTCTTTGTAATTGTTACTTACAGACTTGAAGGTCAATAAACTCTATAAATAAATATCTCTTAACCCTTTATCCTTCAAAACAAACTCATTCGGTCTTTACTGTCACACTGTATATCTATGTTAACTAATGAAGCTTGGTGTAGTCAAAAAGTTTCATACAGGTTTTTTAATAGGTACCCCAGTAAAATTGAAAAAAAAGAAAAGAAACTTTCTTTTTAGATTTTTTTTACTGAAATTAAAAAAGTAACTTTAACCACGTTTGTCAGACATCAACGTATTCGTCTATGGTATTCCATTTCGTTTTCAAACGTATGATGCTTTCGTTTGTCAGATATACATGTATTTTATAAATGAACAAGTTCAATATGTATTTATAAGTACAGTTAAATTCATCGTGAAATTGATACTCATCTCGCTCAATACCATTCAAAATCACTTGCTCCGCCCTCCAATTATTCATTCCATACCCTCACTCAAATTACTCCAAAACATTCCGCGAAATTGTTCAAAAACGCTTTGAAATAGTTCAAAGTGATCAGTTTTTCGATCAAATAGATCAAAATAAATGCATGGTTTTATTTGGCTGTTGTTGATTTTTAGCGTCTGGTTTGACAGTAAAGAGATGTAATAAAAATACGTATATTTCATCCAAGGGGTTAAAATTATCGCTTATTTCGCCCAATTGGACGAAATAAGCGATTAGGTTTTACCTCCCTTGAAAATTACTCAACACTCACACCACACACTCATTCCATTTCTTTCAAAAATCATTCCAAAATCACACACCTTGTCAATTTCACGGTGTTCTTAAATGAGCCTTTGTTTCTCTATTTTCAAAAATTCGTGTTTACTGTACAGGGTTTTGGTAAGAAAAGTATGGCGTCAATAGAATAAAGAATTAACACAATCGATGGGCTCAATGTTTTATTGCCGAATTGCGATTGGTTTACAGGACTTCTAATTCTCTCATTCGGATAGGTGCGATAACTTTCGACTGTAATCTAAATGGTGTTCATAAACTGAGTGTCACACTTTCTTGCTTTGCTGTTTTCCGGGATTAGTCGACGCCTGGTTCCTAATTTTCCCTCCTTTTCTTAGTACAGACTAACACTTAATTCCATATATATAGACACCTACCTATCCTATAGATTTGCAATTAAGTCTAAACGACGTAGCTATAGTGTAATAAAAACCTGTCGAAATGAGTTTTGTATGGCCTCCAAGGTTTACAGACTCTCTCAGAATATACCAATTCAAACATTAAGGAATCTAGAACTCAATCTGTGAAAAGATTTAGATTTTTATCAAATTACACCTAAATTATTATAGGATGATACGTCATAAAAATCATCAATTAAAAACAAACAAAATCAATACCCCCTAAAGCAAATATATACAGTTGAAAAAATATGTAAGTACTATTATTATAGCTTGTTTTGTATTAAATGTAGCACCAAATGACAAATATAAAAGTTGTCCGGCTTCAATTTCGGTACAAATTTTAATGTGTACAACGAAATTTTGTAATAATATTTCCAAAAATGATCGACAGTTATGTTAATATTCAAAATCTGAATGCCTGAACAATTCGTCATGGAAAATACCATGTCCTCAAACTTTACAACTCTAGTAAACGATTAGAGAGTTGATATTTTAGTAAAGTCATTTTTGAGCGTCATACAAAAAGAATCTATTCAGGAACCACGCAAAGCAAATTTAAATATGACCGTTCATCTGAAAGGGGACCATCGCGGAACTCCGTAAAATAGATATTTGAAAAAAAATGGTTCTAGTACAGATCAAACAGAGGTCTAATTTCAAAATGTCTTGTACATGAAAAAGGGTCATTCTAGATTTAGAATTTAAGATAAGCTTGAAAGTTTCGATCCTTGTCAGTCCGCGCAGTTTGACTACAGTCGACACTTTACATCACATTCTTCCCAAGTTGGTCCTCTTTCGCGTGACAGGCCGAATAACATGTGAGGGTACCAAACATTAATGTTTATGGCCAGTATATAACTTGTTAAAACTTTATTTACGGTCCGATTTTGCCTGAAGAGAAACATATGACAAAGGAATCATCTGTAGAGTTAAAAAGTATTAACCCTTATCAGACAGCAAGGATTGCGCATGCTAACTTGATTCGAAACTGAACGCTTTTGCAAATCTTTAAAATTGATATTGTACGCCATTCGTTAATATATAGTAGTTTTGAAAGTCAACTTAAGCCCTGCGTTCAGGATCACCAAACGGTGCAAACATGTGCGTGCAAAGCGGGGTGCAATTGGAAAACCTTTTTAATCGTTTGGTGATCCTGAACGCAGGGCTTTTGAATCATAAATATTTTTTTCAAAAACTTGTTTTTCGGACATTTTGTGTCCTTTTCGCGTAACGGGTCAATTATACATATTCGAAATAGGATTATTTGAGCATTTGTATCATCCTTCGCGAAGGTATGACTTTAGATTCGAAGTCGACTGTGTTGACATTACTGTTGTCGTCGCTTCCTGTGTACAAAGACTGCTCTACTTGATAATTTTACATTTAACTTGAAATATGTATGTTCTTTCTCAATAGAGTAACGTAAACTAACACTAAATGAGGGACATGTTTTACTCGTTTTTTACTCGTTTTTTCACACTTTTTTGTGCGCACATTTCATAACTGGTAACACAATTTTCATGGCTTTTATTTTTTCAACACATAGTAATCAGTCGTCTAGTTCATGTCAATCCAAAACAAACCGAAAATATTTAGTATAACTATAAATCTATAAGTTTACTTTTTTTCAATAGAATGATTCGGAGTTATTAATACCTAAGTTATCGATACAGATTAAAACAACTTGAAATTGACAAGATAAATGATTTAGGAATGATTTCCGAATGAAATGGAATGAGTAGAGAGTATGATGTTTGGAGTAAAATTCTAGGGAGGTAATAATATCGCTAGTTCCGTCCAAATCGGATGAAATGGGTAATATTTTACAAATAAGAACTCCGTGGAATTGGCAAGACGAATGAGTTTGGAATGATTTTGGAATGAAATTGAATGAGTGTGTGGAACGAGTTTGGGGTGAATTTAATGGGAGGTAATCCACTATCGCAAATTTGGTTCAGGATAAACAAAATTAACGATGTTGATAACCTCCCTCTTATGAAATATGCATACGAGTTCTATGACTAGCTTCCTATTTCCTTAAGAATCTATCAGAAGCTTAAAATTTCAAATATGTCAGTGAAATCGCCATATTTTGTAGCTTTATTTATCTTGAATGGCGTTGTTGATTATATCCTTTTCAGTGAGTTTGGGGCGTTTTTGAATGGTTTGAGTGAGTGTTTGGAATGAATGAATGGAGCTCTGAGCGAGTGATTTTGAATGGTTTTGAACGAGGTAAATATCAATTTCACGATGTTGGAAACCGTACTTCCAATTAAAAAAATACATACATACTTGTCTGTTTTTGTGACTTTACAGAACGGTAAGACGATTTGAAATCCATACCAGCCAATAAAATCTTGGTCCAATTTCCAAGAAATGTTGATCATGTTGAACAATTTCGAAGCTTTATGAAACTGTTTTGGAGCGTTTTTGGAGTGAGTGTTTTGAATTAATGAATTGGGCTCTGAGTGATGGAATATATTTTATCGGGATGAATATCATTTTCACAATGTTACAAACTGTAGCGTATCAAGAAGGTGCTTTAATTCATTAAAATATTATCTGAGAAAATCTCATTCGCCAATATTTCTGTATATATTTATCAATGTTCTTGGCAAGGAAATTGTGAGAGCGACATGACGGCAATAAGAATGTCAAAGAAACCAAACAAGTTGCTTAACTTTAATGGCGCAATATTCTTCATCTCTTTTCTCGGGGAAAATAGAAATATGGTTTCCCCGGTGATCCATCAATCGCGGAGAATTTAACAAATCCGTCAAAATAATTCCCAAAAATCTGACCCTAGCTGAGCGGAAGCCCTCCCAGATTGCGACCTCTAGCGGAAAATATGCTCATTGACATAAAATCTGTTAATAAAGCGTGATCGCATGCGGGGAGATTGACATTTTCCAAGATGAAGAATAAAAGTTATTGCAAAACGGCATCATAATAAATCAACGGCTTTCAGCGAAGTCTTAATCACAGAGACGATTGTTTCATATTTAAAGGAAAGAAAAAAGTTTTAATGCCAGATTAGAAATTGGACGTATTTTTGCGGATTGTTATAACCCAAGAAAGATTTGTTTTTCTTTATTGGTTCGATTCAATCAGATATTTTCTTTGTTTTAGGACCCTTTCCTTCTCTTTTCTGAGGTTTTGCATTCCTTTAAATCAAAGAGGCATTTTGAGTTGTTTGAAATTTAACATCTAAATCTATTTTAAGATTCAATAATACATATGATGCGTGTGAAAGAGAATATTCTTAGGAAAATAGTAGCCATTCTTTTGAAAGAAAAAACGACTAAATTGACCCGTCATGCGAAAGGGGTCATCTGGGAACTGTGTAAAATAAATATTTGAAAAAGAAGTTGGGTCCAGCAAAGATCAACCAGAGGTCCTATTTCAAAAATTATTTAACAGGAGGGTATGTTTATCATTTTAGATTCGTTAATTGGACAAAGTGCGAAATATTTCTACCCTAGTCAGTCTGCGCCATCCGTGCAGTCTAACAAGGATCGACACTTTTCGCACTTCCAAGATAACCCCTTTTCGCGTGACGGGTCACAAATGTTAAAGAAACTGTAAATTTATAGATATGTGGTTAAATGCGATGCAACCACTCCAAAATTGCATACCTTTCCGTACTTCCTTTTTTCAAGAAGGGTCTCGTATGTACTTATCATCATGCAATGAAGCCCATACTTGATATCACCTGTCTGATAACATAACATGATATCAGACAGTCTATTTTTAGAAAACAAATGCATACACTCTCACCTGCATTTCTTTGATTTTTAAGGTTTTATTATAATCAAGCGCTGAAAAATGATTGCATAATAGATAGAATAATTTATTAGCGTTTTAAAATATCAATGTTATCTTTTCTGGGATGCGAGAAATCATCAAGACTCGGCCCAGCCTCGTCATGATAAATTCTCACAACCTCGACCAGATAACATTGATATTTTAAGACACTAACGTGTAATTCTTTATTTCTCTAGCATTTGGAACATCGTTCTGACCTTCCCGAACGTAAGGGTAGTAATTTTTGGTCATTTTTAGGTAAATCGGCTTCTTGTGGAACTTTGATCATATTGATTGAAGAAAAACAAATTTCTTTAATGCTCTCCGATCGTCTATAGAGATCTTTTGAGCATAATATAATTTTGTGACAGTGTTTTTTCTGCGTTTTGTCATCAAAGTTTATATGCTCAGTTTAAATCTTTACGTGATTTTGTCTAACTCGCCATTATCTTTAGCGGGACCGTTCATGCTTTTGACGTCATGTACATTTATTAACATCGCGAAATTAACAAGATGAATGATCTTTAAAAGATTTTTGAATGGAATTGAATTAGTGTGTGGAGCGAGTTTCGAGTTTCATTAAAGGGGAGAAATCGAATATCGCTTATTTTGTTCAGGATGAACAAAATAAAAGATATTCATTACCTCCCTTTAATGAAATACGCTTTAAAGTTCTATAAAAAGCTTCATATTTCTTCAAGAATCAATCAGACGTTTACAATTTCAATTATGTTAGTGAAAACCTGGATTTTTTTCTATTTACATTCATGATTAATGTAGCTGTTGATTTGATCTTTTTAGTCATTTTTTAGCGTTTTAGAATGGTTTGAGTTAGTGTTTAGAATGAATGAACTGAGGGCTGAGTGAGCGATAGAAAGGTTTTGATTGAGATGAATGTCAATTTCACGATGTAACCATCTGTAACAGTTTACGGGATATACGAGTGGTGTTCTGAATTATTATTCCCGAGATCTTTTCCGTGTAATCGCCGAGGGCTCCCGATTGCTGTCGGCACTCAGTTTCATTGGGTTACGTACACGCTGTCCTCAACCGAAGCATAGCTGGAAAATACCCGACTTGAGCCGCTGTCAAACCCACGAGGACAACAGTCTCCAAGTAATTGGTTTACAAGTCCAATGCGCTAACCCCTGAGCCAAGGAAGATCTTCTTCGGGTCAGTGGTTAGCGCTTTGGACTTGTAAACCAAAAATTTGAATATTACTTGTCCGCGTGGGTTCGACGTCGGCTCACGTCGGGTATTTTTCGGCTATGCTTCGGCTGAGGATAGTGCGTACGTTACATAGGGGCTCGTCTGAGATTGGCCATGGAGCTATTTATGTCGGCATTGTACATACTTGGTTAGTTCAGACAGCACATTACGGCCTAGATAGGCTTATTGACCTCAATATATGATAACTCTTAAGGGGGAGTGTAATGGGAGACCAGTCTCACCACTGTCCTGTATAGCTTCGTAGGTTTAAATACAATGTCTGACACCTGCGTCAGGGAAGATCTTCTTTGGTTCAGTGGTTAACGCATTGGACTTGTACCATTTATTCAATATTGTTGTCCGCTAGGGTTCGACACCGGCTCACGCCGGATATTTTCAGCTATGCTTCGGTTGATGACAGTTCGTTCGTAACACCTTGGGTTAACAGAAAAGGCCATAAGCCTTTTCGGAATACGTAAAATATGACTGTCCGGGTTTGTTTGTGAAAATCTGCGTACGCTAAAAGTCGATTTCGTTTGGTCATACAACATTGTATTGATTAGTTTTGATGAGTTAGTAAGTTTCTGTAAGGTATTAAGCACATAAATGCAGGCGAGATGTGAAGAGAAATTCCAAAAGCAGACGACTATCTCCCGAACCAATCAAGAAATCCGACTACTTTTCAATATTATTAATTAAAACAACAAAGGAATGGGAAAGAATCAAAATGGCCGCCATTTCGTGCCAGTCGGTCATGATACGTAGTCGATCAGAATTCCTGTAATTATTTGAAGGAAAAATCATTTCAGAAATGGGGAATTATATGTGCACAGAATTGGGGATTACTGGCTGATTCTCTCGCCATTACGAATAAAGCTTTTTTATTATCACTACCGAGTATGATAGTCATTACAGTTAGTAACTTCGTGAAATAGTAATTCACCTCGATCAAGTCTTTGCTTAAACTTTCGCTTAGCGCTCCATTCAATAATTTGAAACGACCTAAATGGTCACAATTTTTTTTCTTTATTTGTGACCCGTCACGAGAAAAGGGACAAAGTGGGTAGTGCGTAAAATGTCGATCCAAGTTAAACTGCAATGACTGACTAGGATCGAAACTTTTCGCACTTTGATTATTTTCTGAATCTAGAATGATAATTCAATCTTCTTGTGGAAGACTCTTTTTAAACGCGGCCTTTTGTTTAGCATATCTCTTTTTTCAAATACTTATTTTACAGAGTTTCCAGATGGTCTCTTTTCGCGTGACGAGTCGCATATAATAAATAAAAAATAAAATAAACGTGGAAAATATTTATTTGAAACGAGCAAATTCTTCTTTTTCTGTGGCGTTTTCACCACCTGCGAAGTGCATTCCCTTTTAAATGATACTGACGTCGTTGTCTTTTTCTCAGAATTTCTTAAATTATGTCGAAAATGCATGAACTGCCGTGGGGTCGTTCTGATGATCAAAGTAGATGGTCGGTGATAGATCACATAATGCATTTTGTTGAATTATGGCCCATTTGAAAACATAACGGGATTGAAAAAAAATAACACCCATCAATAATCATTACGTATAATTACTTTTTGTGAATAAACCGATCATACTGTAGTCTGCGTTTCGATTTTTGTATTTCATTGGGCACGCAATTCCAGTCAGACGTTTGCTTCATGACAAGAAACTTTCAATTTTAAATATACGCAGGTCGAAGTATCGTATGTCTTTTTGAAGCAGTCGTCTTTAGCGATCGGTACTCAGCCAATGTAAAATATGATTTACGAAGAATGGTCATTGGCAGATTTAAAAAAAAACATCTTGGCGAAGCAAAATAGTAAGGTATTTCCCTTTTTCTCAAAAAAAAGTTTTCTGAACTTTGTGCTTTTTTTGACAAGCATTAAATTGCACACACATACCGGACTTCACAACCATTGAAGTTCGCCCGCGTGGGTTAGAATCCCGGGCTGGCACACTAACAAACTATTTTTGTTTTCGGATGAGACGTTAAACCGAGGCCACATGAGGCGTTGCTTTACACCGAGCACGTCAAAGAACCATGGCGGATCTCAACAGTAGTTTCGTCATGTGATCTTACACTATCCTCCGTAGCAACTAACCGTCTTCTGTGGGCGTCGCTCATATGGGCATGTGCTACGGTAACGACGATAAATAGTCGGGAACGTACACAATTGAATCTTCAATTGGTTATTCAGTTAACAAAAGATGCGATTTGTAAATAAGAGCTAAGGGAGACGAAGATTCAATTTGAAGTACATGATCGTTTTGACATTCATCACAATTACAGAGTCATAAAATGAATCATCGGTGAAATTCAACATATGAACAAAATCGATTTAGAAAGATAGCTTTTCAACAATGCATATTTGAAAAAATAGCCCTTCGATCATTATCGATTGAAATAAGTGATCACTCTATTTTTTTTAAAAACGAAATGTATCGATATTCGAACACGAATAAATAACAAAAAGTCAGTTTATCTAACTACAGTTGTTATTTTATGTTAGTTACAGTTTATGATATGGTGAAATTGATACTTATTCCGATCAAAATCAATCTTTGTCATTCACTCAGCGCTCCATTCATTCATCCAAATTATTCACTCAAATCAACCAAAAACGCTCCGAAATCATTTAGAATATTTCGAAATCGTTCAAGACGAAAAACATTTAAGTAAAGTCGATCGAATTATTTATTGGCTGGTGTGGATGTTAAAGTGTCTGGTTGCTCCAAGATGACATAAAAACAGAAAAGTTCGTATACTTTATTAAAGGGAGGTAATGAATATCGCTAATTTTGTTCATCTTGAACAAAATTAGAAATATTGGATTACCTCTCTTCAATCTCACTTAAAACTCATTCCACACAATCATTCCCTTTCATGACAAAATCATTCCAAAATTGTTCACTTTCTCAATTTCACAATGTTCTAAACTGTATTATTTTGACTTATCTTTGTAAAATAAACTAGAACGCAGAACTAAGAAACTAGAATTAAACTGTTTTTTAAATTTCATCAGAAGCGTACAAACACTTCTTGGACTCAACCCAAACGCGTTTTCGTGACCATGCTTACACTATGTATAAAACCATGATTCTTAAAATACATTTTAAAGATATGCGCACCAAAATATCACATAGATTATACGATGTTATTCTGATATAACGATTTCCTCATTGAGGTTGGTCAAATATGAAAGTAGAAACGTTTGTTATCTCCTGGCCTGCCAATCTTCTCCGAGTTTCCATCATATTTCCATAAATAGTCCACCCCCTGGGACAGCACCAAGAATTCCAATCTTGTTTCTGGGAAAATATAAATCGTGTAAGGTGATTGGTAGAAATAGCTTGGTGATCCGTCATTTGTAAATTAGAAATATCAAAAGGGGTTTGAGTAAAGCGAGTGTGATTGGATAGAAATATAATAAATGTATCCCATTTCCTGGACATCTATATGGTAATACCGTCTATCTTGTAGCCGTCAAGACAATATCTCACATGGACATGGGTCATTTCAAAAGACAACCTCCAGGAATAGTGAAATCTATGTATCTACGAGTACATTCATTTCACTAGGTGTCTTTTCGGTTCGCGAAATGTGTATTTGATAAATTATTTAGTTATCGGAGCTCGGAAAACATTTTGTGTAAATACAGCCGAATTCTGAATTCTTACAGAACGTTTTACTATTTCGAGGCGACTTCGATGTAATTTTTATTGTTCCAAGATCTTAAGAGTACAATACATTTCGATGATGGCACCTATTAAAAGAAACTTGTAATCATAGCAATGTGTTCATAAAACGTTTTTGTGGAATGGAAAGCGCGCATTGATCGAATACAGTTAATAACATCGTGAAATTGACTGGGTAAATAGTTTTAGAATAATTTTGGAATGAAATTGAATGAGCGGAAGGATCGATATTTGAGTGAAATTAAAGGGAGGCAATCAAATATCGCTGCTTTTATTCAGAATAAACAAAATTAGCGATATTTATTACCTCCCTTCAATAAAATATGCATAAAAGATCTATTATATAATTATTTAATATCTTCACAAACAGACGCTCATAATTCAATTTTTTCAGTTAAATTGTCATTTTTTTCCCAGCTAAATCTATTTTGAATGAAGTTATTGATCTTATCTTGTAGTGATTTCGGTGCGTTTTTGAACGGTTTGGGTGAGTGTTTGGAATGAATGAATGGAGCGCTGAGTGAGAGATTTAGAATGGTTTCGATCGAGATTGTCAATATAACGAAGTTTTTTTAAACTGATCTAGAACTATTTCTTAGCAAACCCCCATCCAAATGAGCACCAATATATAAGCTAGAACATGTACTTGAAATACGAAATACGGAATAGACCTTGGAAATAATACGGGCGCTGCCATGAAAGCGCGTCATTTCGCACGTGGGTCTACATGACGTCACAAACACAACTGAGGATTACGCTGCGAAAAGCAAAATCAACGTAAGGTAAAAATTGGGCATATTATGATTTGAAAACAAAAATGATTTCCATAGACGACCTGAAAGCATTAAAGGATTTTGCTTTTCTTTAAGCGTATTAACCAAAGTAGGGCCTACCACCAGGAGCCGAATTACCTAAAATTTGACCAAAAAATTACTACACTTACGTCCGAGGTACTTTTCAGTTTACGGAAAAGTCCGAGCGATGTTCCGAATGGCATCGAGTGCGAATCGTAAATGCTGTCTCATACCGTACGTTTTCAGGGAGTTGAAAACATTTTTCCATGAAATTTTTTGAGAAAACAGATCAAATGATCTAATATATTGTATGAAAACAAATATCAATGTTAGTTCTTGGCATCAAAATATATCAATCTATTTGGCAAGATACAGAAAATTGTGTCACTGTTTCTTTAGTATTGAAATAAAATGACCAGTAAGAAAACAGCCACATTCAGGAGCACTAACAACTTTCATTTCATGCATTTCAGGCTAGAGTAAAAATCGTAAAATTGAAAAGGTGATAGACTTTGATGAAATTTTGAAAAGAAATTGATAAGTGTGTGGATCGAGTTTTTAGTGATTTTTTTTTTCAATGGAGTTAAAACATTATCGATAATTTCGTCCAATTGGACGAAATTAAAGATAATTTGTTACCTCCCTTTAATACAATCTACGTATTTTCTGATTATAGCTCTTAACAGTCAAATTAAACGCTTAAAAATTAACACTGGCCAATAAAATCATGCAAAAAGTTGATCGTTTTGATTGAAATATTGATTTTTTTTAATGATTTCGAAGCGTTTTTGAACAATTTTGAAGCATTATTGAGTGATTGGAGTGAGTATATGGAAAGATTGATTGGAGAGCTGAGCGAGTGATTTGAATGGTTTTGAGCGAGATGTATGTCAATTTCACCATATTATTAGCTGTACCTTACACACTGCAATTCCAAGCGTTTTCACACAGCAGTAAAGAAAACCCCAAACTACCCTCTTATATGATGCTGTCCTCGAAAAAAGATTAAGCGGTTTTAAGATTATTGAAAATATTTTTCTGATACAAAGTTTTTTATTTTGATTTGGAAGACAAGATAAATTCGACAAACAATAATGTATAACAAGGAGCTCTTTTTTAGATAGCTCGGCTCATTTATTCCTAACAAGTATTCTGTATAAAACAGAATGACACATCGCTACTGTGACAGAAAATTGCAATTCCGAGAAAATGAAAATAATGCAAATTTCAGCCAAACCCGTTAAAAGTGGGATGTCACCGCCCAAAATGAATTGAGGCTCTAAGAAAATTACAGAAAAAATATCAGACCTGGGCGTGCTATTTTTTTATGGAGAAATTTTTCATTTTCTGTTTTTAATTTTGTTTCTCCTCGTTTTGATGGATGTTTTGGGTCCGGTATAAATACGCTATAACTCCCTTCAACTTAGAAGTGATTTTCGTCTTTTTTATTTAAATTAAAGACTGTTTTTCCCCGAGTCTCATAAATTTTGCAGTTCAATTTGATCGATTTGAGTAATAACATTGTTTTTCTTTTCTTTGAAGAAATGTTTCAAGTTAGATTTGTTGGTCAATGCACCCCCTTTACTGTGTCAAAACGCGTAATGTTAAATACTTATTTTATATATCGAGGATTCGGCGCAAGACTGTACTAAGTGTCTAAGTGTACTTAGTACAGTCTTGCAATATGAATCCTCGATACCTTCGATATCATGTATTATGAGTCCCTTAGCAGACGCCATCATTTTGGACAGCGCCAAAACGGAAGACGCTGCATTTGTGATATGAAGTAGTGCTAAATAAGTACTTAGAGGATATTGAGTGAGTGTCATTGAATACCAACTTCATCTAACGAGTCATCTTTAGATAACAACGAGACTGTGCCGAGTTTTACCTGTTTTAGATTACGAGTGAAATAAATTCGATACTTGATGAGCACAAATTTGTTATTTAATTCATAAAATGACCTGAATTTTAGTGATAAAACGAGGAAACTCCAGATATTCATTGATTCAAATGATTCCGCGAACTATATAAACCCGTTCGCGAATTGACGTCTGCAAATTCATTATGACGTCATTTTCACAACGAAAATGATATCTATAATAACGTTTCTAATCGTTCTTAGCTCATTTGCATAGTTATTCCACTATTATAAGAACACCTGTGTATTATGAAAAACATTCAATGGGGTTATTTCACTCCCGCGACGTAAGTCATATTCTAAATATCAATCAATATACCATCTTCTTGGAGAATTATTTTAAAAAAGAAATCTTTTTGATGAGACACTTTTTTCTTATCATTATTTTCCATTTGTTTATACATAACCTATTTTTCTACTTAGCTGAGTATATAAAAAGAAAGGCGTTTCAGAAGACAATTCAAATTGAGATTTAATTGTCTTCTGAAACGCCTTTCTTTTTAAACCATCCTCAAATGAAAGTTTTCGTCTGATAAAGGGTTTCTGTCTTACAAATGATGAAACTTGACCAACACATTATGTGTTACAGGAATCCACAATTAATTATTTTGTAATCTACAGCACGCAATTAGAAAGTTTCTTTGTTGCATGCCAGTCTTATTGAATATAGAAGTGAAATAGATATGAGAGAATGTAATAATAAAAGCCAAGAAAGTGGATACTTCCACTTTTACCAAGTGTGTCGATTTAAGGTAGTGGACCCGTAATAGGTCCGCAACGTTTTGGGAGTAATCACTTTTACAGCGTTATCCGAGGATTCCCCATGATTTTCATTAGGAAACCTAGATAAACATTGTGAAAGATTATGAGTTCCAAAATGTTGCGGCTCTATTACGGGTCCACTACCTTAAGGTTGGTCAAAGCTGCAATATTTTAAAGAAAAATAAATGATTAAAGTACTTTTACATGCCCTAGTAGGAAATTGGGAAAATGGTATAGGACTTGGTATACGGCTTCCGTTTTTAATCTTTCCGTATTTTTTCCCAACAAATTCTTAAGAAATCCTCCAGAAAATCACATATCGGTACTCTCGCATCATGGGAGAGGGTTCTTGTCAATACAATTTCTACTACATATTACGATGTATTTGGGTGGAGTCAATCTGACTTCTTAAGGTAGTAGACCCATAATAGTTTTGCAACGTATCAGGTGTAATGAACTTTAACAGTGTTAACCGAGGTTTCCTAATGATTTTCATTAGGAAACCTCGGGTAACATTGTGAAAGAACATATGGTCCAAAATAATGCGGAACTACTACGGTTCCGCTACCTTAAGTTACATTAACCAGTATTCAGAAAATACGATTTAGGATGGTATAAAAGAAACCAGAAAGGGTGCCTTTTATCAAATTAAAAGTGTTATGAGTGGACTTCTATCCTTGGAACCAACAGTTAAATGTTCCCGATGTTTATAAGGTTGTACTCGAGGGTCAAGAAACGCGATGTTTCGGAAAAAGAGTTGAACAAGAATTATTTCACATAATGGAAAGTGTCTAAACCATGGTATTTAATATCCATCTATAGAGTTCATAATAAACGGTGCTATTGTAAGAGTGATTCTCATTTTTAAGCGTATCTCACGCCATATCTTTATTTATCAAAGATTTCATTTCATTTTCATATTTGATATCCTACCGTCTTGCATGCTAACTTGACATTTGATGTTGCAAAAATGAATAAAAAACGAATCAAAGCGCCTGAGGTAATTAAAAGATGATTCCCTGCGTTCTGTCGGCGATCTATTTTAAAATCTGGGTCTTTTTTAGTACACAGTGCCCTCCACACAGAGAAATTATCTTAAATCTCTGATTTGATTCAAAAGTGAACCTTTAAAAATCGCAATCAACTTCTGATTCTAATATATACGATCCCTTCTCTAGGAAAACCTGCCTGGATGACAATAAAATTGACAACAGACTTAAAATCCAATTCATAGACGAGCAATAAGTGTTATTTTTTTAACAAAAAAGAAAACAAAAATAGGTCGTTTTCCAAAAAAGAAATTAATGCTTCAACCTGTTTGTGTCAAAAACTGAATTTTTCATGCACTGAAGGTACTTAAGGAGGAAAACATTGAGAAATTGTGTCAAGCAATTTCTCCTTTTTTTCTCAATGTTTTTTTTCTTCAATTTTTAACATTATATTTGCAATTTTAGTGTCGTTTGATTTTTTTCAAATCGATTAAACGTCCGCAAGTTCATTAACATTTTATTAGTATAAAGTTGTTTTTTGTAGTAACTGGGTAAAACAACTGAAATTACAAAGTGACGTCATTTAGACAGGTTTGGACTGGTAACCGTATAATACGATTTCGGTCGCTTTAAATAAATGGTCCTACGTTTTTCAATTTACTCTAACTCCAACTCGAGAACTGTTGTACTTCTGTAAATTATGCCTGAAAATAAATAAAAAAACACAACGTGTTATAATCTTATTTAATGCTACAATATTGATACAATTTCAATAGTAGATGTTCCGGGGGGAACAGGAAGCCTTGCTCGAATTTTTTGACTGGCATATTTCTACGCTCTTAACAATCGGAAAAATCAAATGATAAAATCATTTTTCAGTAACATAGTAAAATATATGATACTTTGTGTATCTTTTATATTGGTACAGAATGGAATAAATTCAGAATTTAGTTGTATTAACTTTCACAGTTCTGAATGTCGTAGCTTGTGATGGTCTCAATACAGTTTAGTAACATAATTTTCTTAAAGTAAAGGTGACAAGTAAACGTAACAGGTTTTATAGCAATGATTACAAATCCAATCTGTAAAGTCGCGAGACGTTAAGGGTCAATATATTATTTTTCATCAATTGGCTACAGTTACATATAAATAACGCGGTCTTTATGAGAACTTATGAAATGTCAGGCAATGCTTTGAAAAGTTATCCCCTGAAAACTTCCCGTCTACTGCAGATTAGGTAACAAAGGTTTTATTTACAATACACATAGATGAATAACTATAATTGAGACAGGCCACCGGTAAAGGAGACCATTTCGATGGCTCAGTGCGAAGAACAGTTGATATTGCCCCAGTAACCACCTCTATTTAGCGACAAATTTTATTAAGCAACCATCATAGAAAGTCCCTTCGCCGAAAGCAAAATTTTCGACAAGGTACACGATCTTAAACTAAAAATATGTGAGACGATTATGGGTTCGATCATCATAAGATTCAATAAGAATTATGTGACAGTCTTTATATGCTGTCAAACACCCCGTCTTATTTATCATTACATTTTGTATTAAGCGACAATTTCCATAAGCGACAAGAGTTTAATGCAAGTTTTACTGTAGATGTAATACAGTCGGTTTATTTTCAGCTGTGCCCCGGCAGTTTATTTGTTCGTAAAATGAGATCGTCCAAGATTGGCCCTATTGACATTTTTGTTGGAGTTTAACGGACTTTAATAGTGCAATTAGGACCCTTTTGCCTATATAGGCTTACCGTCATCAATATATAATGACTCTTAAGGTAGTGGACCATTAAAACTTCCGCAGCATTTCAGAACGCCTGATCTTTCACAATGTTGACCGAGGTTTCCTAATGAAAATCATTAGGAATCCTCGGTTAACACTGTAAAAGATCATTAATTCCGAACCGTTGTAGAACTATAATGGGCCCACCACCTTAAGGGGGGGGGGGGTGCGTTATAGGATATCACTCTAAACTTTCCGCTTAGCATCTAAGGGTTTAAATATAAAACCTGCGCCAAGGAAGATCTTCTTTGGCTCAGTGCTTAGCACGTTGGTTTTGTAAACCAAGAAGTTCAATATTACATATCCGTATGGGTTTGACCCCGGCCTGCGTCAGTCTATTTTCAGCTCAGTTGTTGACTTTGTTTTCGTCAGAAGGGTATTTCTCAACACGAAATAAACTTCCCACATTTGTACAGTTTACAAAATTTCTTCGACATCGGATTCGACACCTAATTTCTCCAGAGTCTTATTATGGTTATGACATCGATTTTATTCAGTAGATTACATCAAACTTCATAAAAACTATGGAAAATGCACAAAAATGAAATTGCGTGCTTTCTTTTTGAAATCAGTATAGATTGTGTCGAAGAATTTACCAATTGTTTTTATTCAACTTTCAGTTTTCAACTTTCTTTGAAAAAAAAATAAGTTGCATGATATACTTTCTAAAAATACTAAACAGGAACTAGTCTCAACTAAATCACGATAAACGTAAATCTCTGTAGAACATTTTCCCATGACAAGACCCGATCTAGTATATTTGGTTTCCTAGTTGATGGGTGATAGTTTTAGCAGACTGACTATAGTAAAAACGCGGAATTAGTTTAAATGCACATAAAAAACCGTTCAATGTTTGACGGAGTGTACCACTTGTTTCCAAATACGGTGCTTTAGTAAAGTAAATAATGCCTTTAATTGTGATTTACTTCTCGACGAATATTTTGTAAGTTTTACGTGAAGTTTAGGAGAACAATTTCACACATTTCGTTACAACACGATTGAACTGGTGCATCTTGCAGATTTGCAAAATCCTCTCGAACGGCATAATTTGAGCCTGTGCGTGACATTTCCAACGATTTACATACTGTAAATATAAAGTTCCCTGATGGTCTGCATATACTTTGTGACCTTATCTATCTACTTAATGCTTAGTAAAGACTTTGGTCAGACTGTGAGGATGCGCATATTTGAAATTGTTGGAAATCTCACGCATAGGCTCATTTGTTAGTAAACTAAAAGAACCGACCTAGACGTGATTTCTATCATTCTGCATTACTATATTTCCCTTTCAATTAGTTTTTGTTGAGAATCGAATGAACGAGAGGACCGGGTTTTGAATGGAATTAAAGGCAGTAAATAATATCGCTAATTTTGTTCATTTTAGACGATATTTGAGAACTAGCTTATTATCTTCCTTTAAAAAAAAACATACCAAGCAACCGCATTAAGTCCTCACTATCAAATAAAATATTGATTTTATTGGCTAGTGAGGACTTAATGTTTATGCTTGATATGATTTCATTGATTACAAAAAAGTAAATGGATGCTTTTAACAATTTCTGTGCGTTTTGGAAATATTTTGGAGTGTTTTGGAAAATCTTTGGAGTGCTTTAGAGAGGTTTTGGAAAGTTTTTTGTGTTTAGGGTGAATGTTTTGGAATGGTTTGGACCGGGATGAGTGTCAATTTCACGATGTTATTGACTCCAATAGTCATCAGGGTTCGTGTTTGACCTCTAGACAAGGTTTTTTTGACTCCCGTAAATCCCATTTTGACACATAGAAAACCCCTGCAGGGGGTCATTTTGACCCACTAAATTCCCAGTGGTGCAACTTATGCAATAATAAGAATTATATAGATCGCTTGTTTTCTTCATACATTTACAAAAGATCTATATAAATGAAACAACATAAACAATAAAGTGTGTCTACACTTTATTGTTGATGTTGTTTCATCCATATAGATTACTTAAAAGACTGATAAGTTTTAAGATTTTGCTCTTTTTGACCCCACAAAAAACAGTGTTGACCCATAGAATTTTATGTTCAAGGGGTCAATGACTCCCGAATTTAAAAAGATAGTCCAAGCCCTGGTCATACCGAAAACCAATTTTCAAATTGAGAAGCGTGCATACCCAAATATAGCCATGGCCTTATTTATTTAACAGCTCATCAAAGCTTGGAACAGAGTAATAGAGAAGTATTCCACATTGAACTTAATTTAAGTTTATGCCTTTAGTTCTAATAAACGCTTAATTAAATATTTAAACTCGCTTTGCGTTCTGGATAGCGAAAATGAAATCTTAAAACGCATAAAAATGGCATTCTTTCGTCAATCTTTTCGTCATAAAAATGGGCTGTTCATTTCCACTGACATTTTTGTTTTCTTATTTCATGTACACCAATTTTTATTCTGAACTGTAAAGTAAAATGATTCGTTGTCCTCGGTTGAAAAGAAAATTGTGAGTTTGGAGATGAAATAGGTCTAGTTATAATTCCTTAAACATTACTTTATTTGACGTCATCAACATTATCCAATATAATTTCTCAATACATGATCTTTTTTTCCTTTTTCGCCAATCTTTTTTCTCCTGTAACCCTCGGTATTTCTACGGAATAGACCTCGGGAATATTTTGGTCGCAGCTCATTCGGAACATCGGTCGGACTTTTCCGTAAACTGGAAAGTATCTCGGACGTAAGTGTAGTAATTTTGGGACATTTTTAGGTAATTTGGCTCTTGGGGTACTTTACGCTTCACGAAAATTAAATATCTTTAATGCTTTCTGATCGTCTATGGAGATCTTTTGGACATATTATTCTTTGATCACAAAACGCAATAAACCAATGTTTTATACCACAACTCAGCAACCATTTTTTTCGCTGAATGGCTGAATGGAAGACTTTTTTTCACTTTAATCTGTTATACACATTTACCTAAAGCCAAAAGCCAATTTATCTTTCAATATTCTGTTTCTAAAATTCAAGGTTTCTGTCACCGGAAGATTTAAAAATCATTTCTCGTTAATACTGCCATTTGATTGGTGGACTTCCGGTCTGAGTCACGTGCAGCTATTTAAAAAATAGTTCCTGTCCCAGTCCAATTTTAGAAACGTCATCATTTAAGACGGCCCAGGGGATATCATTATAAAGAAATTTGAATTAATCGGGCAGTTCATTTTGCAGAGCGAATAGAATGGAACACATAATTATCCAAACCCCGTGGTAAATTAAAAACTAACTCGACCTAATATCATTCAAGGATATGACTGGATTGGTAGAAAATATTTGAATTTCATCTATAGATTTATAGGTTTGGTAAAACCGAATTCAAAATGCATGCGTTACACATGTATTTGTAAATTGATCCGTCGTTCCCATTGTCCGTAAAATGAAAAAACAGCAGGAATTACGCCATAACAAAGTACCCTGGGGCCTGTTTCATCAATACATTTAAGACGTATTTTTGACTTACTGATGACCTTCGAAACAGTAATAAACAACAATCACTTTACATAGGTATTGATAGGTTGGTGATACGCGATTTTTGTCCTTAATTTGTGGTAAGTCATCGGTTAGACAAAAATGCGTCCTATATGCTTTGGTGAAACAGGCCCCTGGGTATTTTCAGCAAAGTACTATAAGTACTGCATAAATACGTATAATATCGCTAGATTCTAAACTAGTTTTCTAAAGTTATCTATTTGGCAAAGATTTATATCTCAATCATAATTGGACGAGCTATACATCTTCTCTAACCAGACTTCTGTTCCAACACAAACATAATGTGCTTTAATAACGCACTGATACTTGGGCGCGTTTTACTAAACATCTTACGATCATTTTTTGCCTAGGTCAAAAAAAGAGAAAAAATAAATAAAATAAAGTTGCTTCTACATTAGTAACTAAATGTGTAATTCTGCCATGCATGAACTGATTGGAATCGTCTTATCTAACAATAAATGAAAACACCAGGTATGATTTGTGATTTTGACTTACGATTATTTTTTGTAAGAAGTTTAGTAAAACGTACCCTGGTGTATATGTTATTTTTTGTCTCCATAATATTAGAATGTTACAAAAATACAACATAATTCAATCAACTGTGCAGATTATCTTGACGTCCCCTATTGCTGTCGCCTTTTTTATGAAATTATTTGATACAAAATGTTGTCGCTAATTAGGTATACTTTAAAATTAGATTTGGAAAGACGGTGCAATTATTAACCCCTATCTTATTTTTGATGCTTTTTGCAGTAGTACGACAAAAATGTCTTCATTCGATTTTTTCAAGGCCAATCGGGAAATGTAGACTATTAGAAGTTTGTCGATCAAGTATTGCACTCGACTTCGATTTTCCAGGTGGCTCGTACGATTACTTACGATCCCAAATAATATTATTTATCTATTGAATAAGGGAAAGTATCTTCATTGTGTTAACATTAGATTATATTTTTTTTATATTCTGAGTAAAAAGGTAAAGATTTCTCCAAAATAGGACATATTTTCGGGAAGGGGGTGCCACTTTGTATATTAGCTGACAAAAAAAGCTGTGTTCTAAAAATTGGTTTCATCGAGTAATGAAACTGAAATTTCAGCCAATCAAAATGCACAAAAATTGATGAAATCAATAAGAGTTAAATTATTTAAGTTTATTTTCTGGTGCAAAAATGGGCTAGAGGATTGCTGTCATTTCTTTTCAACTCCAAATTCCTGCACAACGATTATCAGTTTCCTATCTAAATGAACAAAGAAAGCCCCATTCCCAGTTGAGAATATACTTTCAGAAAGTATAATTTGACCTGTTTCGTATGGCAAATCGAATTACTTTCTTAGGTTTTTTGCTACAAAACCCGAGAAAGGTTTAGAATTTATTAACTTCTGAAATCCTTCAATTTGCGTTTTTTCTTGTAAAACGGTGTTATGTAATTCGGTTTCAACATGCGCTGATGGGCGGGTAAGAGCGTAATACGTTAAGGTTATTCTTGTTTTAATTGAATTTTCATAGAGAAAGTGGTGGCAAATTTGTGATATTCAAATGAATTCTGCAGTTCGTTTTAACGCCTCGTTCATCTTGAGGTTGATGATTTAATAAAGAAAATTGAGTAACCTACTTCAATGGGGCTCACTTCGAAAATTTTAGCTTATTTTTGAAATTCTATTTTCAACCTGAGGCAAGTTTTCGAGAAAAAAATGAAACACTGACGCTGTTTCATGTTCACCAAGATAAGATTTTATCTATTAGTTCTGCGATGAAAAAGTTTGTGAAACGTTTGAAAAATGGTAGCCCGCTTCGCACGCTCAGTTAATAACATTGTGAAATTAACAAAGTGTGTGATTTTGGAGTGAAATTGAATGAGGAGGGAATCCAATATCGGAACATTTATTACCTCCCTTTAATAAGATATACCAACAAGTTCTATAAATAGCTTCCTTTCTCTCCAAGGATAAATCAGACGCTAATAATTTCAATTATGTAATTGAAATCGCGATTTTCTCTAGCTATATCTATTTGAATGTAGTTGTTGATCTTATCATTTAAAAGATTTTGGAGCGATCTTTAAATCTAGACATTTGTTTTAATTTGTTATATTTATCTTTTCATCTTTTATTTATTTGCTTATTTATCTTTTATTATTTTTTTTTAAATTTATTTTTATTTTGTTTTGTTTTCTGATGAAATTTTGCACTGTGGTCCGTAACTTTTTATGTTATTAAATGCGATTAATACTAACCTATATGTGTGTCGTGTGACACTATAAATTTGAAATTTGAAATAATATCATGTTCCAATGTTTTATATCAAATTCACAAGTGCGAAAACTCAACTTCTTTTGTACTCTCTTTCATGATTTTTTTCAGCGAACTCTAAGTCCAGATCTCTCATATACACATGTACTTTAACCCCTGAATAAAAAAGCGCCCGCGAGCGCATGTACTCCTTTGAAACGTTGGTTAGAGGAACCATTTACGAGATGCTCGTTCCATTAACCTAAAAAAACTGAGCTAAATGGAACGATCAAACAGAGATTGTATTTCAGTAGTGTAGAATGACCAACCAGGATTCAAAAGGGGGGGGGGCATTCTAACCTAGTTTGCATACGCGCTTCATGCGTCATAAGGTAGTGGACCCGTAATAGTTCCACAAGGTTTTAGAAGTTATGAGCTTTAACAATATTGACCGAGGTTTCCTAATGATTTTCATTAGGAAACCTTGGTCAACATTGTGAAAGGCCATGTGATCCAAAATGTTGTGGAACTTAACGGTTTCACTACCTTAACTACCCAGAAATGTGAGATGTGTCGCGTATGTTGGACAAGCCGTGAACACAGTAAATTAAATACATGTATCTGAAATAAGTGGCTGAT
Organism: Fragum whitleyi; assembly: GCA_948146395.1. Lineage (NCBI taxonomy): Eukaryota > Metazoa > Mollusca > Bivalvia > Cardiida > Cardiidae > Fragum > Fragum whitleyi. The sequence goes on along the minus strand of OX411552.1, from coordinate 660,140 downwards.
TCCAGTATATATCAAACGGAGGTCGCTTTTCAAACATTCATATACACAGGAAGGTAGAATGGTGAGTGATGATTCGGAAAATTATCAAATTATCCAAGTGTGAAAAGTGTCGATCCTAGTCAGTCTAAGCAGACCGCACATTTTATCCAGTTTCCATAATTTACGCAATATTCAAATAATAATAATAATAATAATTATAATAATAATAATAAAATCTTTATTACATGAAGGTAGAACATTAAGACATATTTCAAATGAATAATGAATAATAAGGCAGTCTTTTTACAGCGTTGCCTTCAATATTATTGAAATATTATTCAAATAATAATGATAAAATGATATAAACATGCCAGGCTGCAAAATTGAGAACAACATCAGAATTAGAGAATGGTCCCTAATCGCATTACGGGTCAAATATGTTCGAAAATAAAAAAAAAAAAGAATTTTGTAATCAACAGATTTATCTAATTTGGCGTATAAAGGGTCGATCACTTTGTAGCTTCATTTGATATGAGAGCGTCATGGAGCGAATCCCTAACTATCTTTATAAATAACATTATTTATAACGTGATTTGCATAAGAAACGAAATGGATACGTTTGACAGGCGACATTAGCCAAGAAAAATTGCTTATTCTTCGATTAGTCACTTCAAGTTTGTTTGCTTAAGATCTTGCCTTTCTCCTAAGATATTTAATATAATTTAAATTTATCCTTTTCATCAATTTCAAGTTTTTAAATGCTAATCAAATTCGAACCTCTCTTAAACAGTCGTGACTGTTGATAGCGGGATGGACCATTCTTGTTTTATAGATAAAAACGTTCTCAAAACGTATGGAAAATGGTACCCGTTTTTGCACGTGTATTCACTTGCAAAGCGGGATACCATTTTCAAACGTTTACAAACGTTTTTTCTGAACTCATGGCTGGTCAGCCTGTGCTGGTTGCGCTAACTTATCATGATCAAAACCTTGGAGTTTATTTTTTTCTTAAAATTTGATAACCACTATTTCCTTACTAAATTTTCATTTTCAAAATATTTTGATCGGCCTCTACTGATCCTGATCTCTTCTTTTAAATTCAAATTCCTTTATTTGTTTACAAAAATCCAGTTACAGGATTGTTACCAAGAACATACTTAGTATACAATAAATATAAAGACAGAACTTATCAAAAGGTATATATCAGATGGGTATATCTATGAACCGATATAAAATATCAGCATACTTCTTTTAAAGATTGCTTCCATACCTTCCTCGGATCACAATTATATGATTTTGTTGCGAATAAACCACTATAACGTAGTTATCACATACGTATTACGTATTACGTTTGATTGTTTACATGGATTTTCGCAGAGAGAAGGTCGACATTGAAAAATACAAACGTTGGCCTTTTTTTTTTTGGGGGGGGGGGGGGGGTACTTAGAATTAATTTAAAGTTAACTGAAGTTTCATCATCTTCTTTCGAAAACTTGACCTACGATCATTGAGTTCTAAGTCGACCGATAAGAGTGACGCAATTGCAGCCACGCCGCGCTGGCTTTTTTAACCTTGGAGGAGTAGAACTAAAAAAAAAATCCACATTCAAGTCGGGATTTGATCCCGGGGCCTTCCACATCAAAAGCCACCGTCCTAACCGTTGGACTCCATACGATCTGGTATGACACACAGTGCGATTGTTTGTAGTGGATGTTGCATCCATCTGAACGAAACTCATATATTCTTTTACATCCCCCCCCCCCTTTGCTTGAAATAAGCGGACTGGCCTGAAACGGATTTGTGTGTCTTCGACCAATCAGATATATTCAAATCAACGCCGGCCAATTGAATCGTGGAATGTTTCGAGCGGTTGGCATGAACTTGCGGAGAGTTTTAAGTGATTAAGGAGCGTTTTCAATGACTGATGAGGATTCAAAAATGCTTTGCATTGATCGCTAAGCGAGCGATCTAGAATATCTTTAGTGAACTAAGTGTCGATATCACAGTGTTGCAAGCGCCGACTGCAACTGGAATATTTCAGACATCAGCCCTGCGTTCATGGTGGTAAAACGGTGTAAACCGTTTGCAAATTTTACCCCGCTTTTCACGTGCACTTGCGTGCAAAGCGAGGTATAATTTGCAAACAATTTCAACTGTTTTGTCATCCTGAATGAAGGGCAGTTTTTTTGTCTCTAGATTACAAAAAGGGTATCTTTTTCTTTAAAGAGTGTAGCTCCAAAACGTGTATAATTTTCTGAGCTAGATTCTATTACTTTGTTTATATTTCACCTTCACAATGAAATATATCTGTCTGGAATCGACCGGGAAAAGATTCAGAAAAATAAAGCAAAAAATGCAATTACGGTTACCATAGCAACAAAAGGGGACAAAGGTTAATCGAGGCAACAACTAGAAAAAAGAAGAGGAAAATTAAGTTTGCTATAGTTACAAATTTTCACCATGTATTTGAGATATGGTCATTTATCAATTCCGTCTGGGGTCTTTTTACCTTATTCGTGGAAAGCAGAATATATAAAACAATAGGATGAAATAAAGATATATCAGTCAGAAATTATGACTTGCTTTTCCTGTGATAATAAACTAAATGTTAATTCTTATTTTCTGTATATTTAGCATAAAACGCACAAAATAAGGTTTACTTTGAAAATGCTGCAGTGAATTTGTGAACATTTCATTGGCTAAAGGATATATTTTACCAATTGACAACATGGAAACGTAACATAAGTCGAAACCTTTGAATTGCTCAAATGAAATTCGATTGCAAGGTTGTTTTTTCTCTCTCCAGGAAATGCAATTCGTATCAAATAAAAAAATACGTTTTTTCTTTTTTTTTGCCTTAAATCGTATAAATGCGATTTACTATCTATTTCTCTCTTTTTCCCTATTCATATCGCATATAAATCTTCCGAGCCATTGCTTTTGATATTTACTTGACTCTCAGCCACGTCAGAGGACATTGGATTTGGAGCAGTGCTTAACTCGCCTGCGTTCAAGATGGCAATAAGATGCAAATTGTTGGCAATTAAACCCAGCTTTGCACGCATACTTGCGTGCAAAGCGGGATATAATTTGCAAACAGTTTACATCGTTTTGTCATCATGAACGCAGGACATCTTTCTTACCATGAGTTCTTTTCAAAGACCGTTCACAATCTTTAATTTCTAAATAAAAGTACAAACTCGAAAGATTTCAATGTAACAATATATGGCCATCAACAATCGTAAACCAGAGAGAAAAAAACTTCGACAGATAAAAGGATGAGAGTAATAATTACAGCCATTTTTTCTCGCATTTACTGGAGGTTGCATTTACTTATGTCGTTTTCAATTGTATAGACTATATATTGTATACCAGAAACTGTGAGAGACTTGCTTTATAGACACATTCCGACTAATTATACACTTATATCTAAAAAAGCAAAACCTACAATCGATATATATCTACATTTTATCTAAAAAAATCTTTGGGAATTTCTATGAAAGTACGTGGTTATAAACAAAAACAGTTTTGCTATTAGAAAATATATTCCATATGTGTGACTTTATTTTCACCTTAATAAGAAATAAGCCACACTGTTTAAAGCCTTCTCTTTAACAGGTTTTGAGGAAACCACACTTTTTTCATCTGTACATGTTTTGAAATATCTAAAAATGTATTTAAAGATATATAAAAGGATGTCTTGAAGTTGTTTGAAAATAAAGTATGGACACTGTAAAAGATGCTTTAAAAAATGTGAAAGAGATAGCAAAACGATTTCTTTTTATTCACAGAAGTATGACATAAAAACATATTCAAGCGGCATTAATTATTGCTTTTTTTGTTTGTTTGTGTTTTTTTCCGTTTCATTGAATAAGGAAATACTTTTTTTCATATCTTATATAATCAATAAGGAAAAATACGTCAGTGAAACGTAATCGTAATAGGCTTAATATTTGTGGAAGGAAAAAAAAAATCGTGTGCAAAAGAAGAAAATGTAAATAACAATCATTTCTTAATTCTAAGTTACGAAATATTCCGGATGCCATTTCTTTGGTTCCATATATTGTCATATGTTAAAGGGCTAAGATTACAAGAACCACTTTAAATCTATAAATGTAGCGATATATCATACCTTAGTACGACTAGTCTAACGACCGCCATCCGTCGTTGGGGTGAATATTAATAGATTTGTTAAATTCATAAAAGACAAATTTTAAGATTTATGGCCATTCGTAAACTTTGAAACCTCACAATATGTTTAACGTGGCGTTGATAAAATGGTCATATTCATGTGCGAGAAATTTTCAATTGAATAACAATCTTGTTTACCCTGTAAGGATTTATAATCCGTTCTCCAGGAAAACATGTCTAAGTGAAAATAAAACTGACAATAGACTCAAAATCAATTTTTTAAAAAAACAACAACAAAAACATAAACAAAACAAACAACAACAACAAAAAACCGAATGCAATATGTGTTATTCGTGAAATAAGAAAAACATTTTTTTTATAAATAAGAAATAAATGCTTTGACGTGTTTGTCTTATCATTTTCTCATAAGCGGAGATTTTTATGCACTGGAAGTAATACATAGGAAAACATTGAGAAAAGACGAGAAATTGCTTGTTTCAAGCAATTTCTCTCTTTTTCTCAATGTTTTCTTCAATTTTTGCAGCCTATTTTCAATTTTAACGCACAATTCACGTCTATTTACTTTTTGAAATTGGATTAGTCTACAACTGCTTTGTTTTGTAGTATCTGGCTTAGACAACTGAAATAACAAAGTGGCGTCATTAAGGTAGTCAACCCGTAATAGTTCCGCAACATTTCGGACCACATATTCTTTCACAATGTTAACCGAGGTTTCATAATGAAAATCATTAGGAAACCTCGGTTAACACTGTTAAAGTTAGTTACTTCTGAGATGATGTAAAACTTTTACGGATCTAATACCTTAAGGCAGGTTTTTCTGGAGAATGGATAAATGTTGTATATTCGTCCCGTGCCATCATCTGCGTAGTGCTTAACCTGTCGGCCTGAGTCCCACTGTGTGCTCTGCGCGGGCTGAAAAGAGCCAAAACTGTTCGCATTCTTTAGTTCTTGTGAATTTAGAATTATATATCTACCTTCCCATAAGATTTTTTATTAATGCTTGCTATTG